>JAMKCH010016194.1:0-50877 GCA_023653785.1 Ophioderma brevispina
CACGCGTGTGGACAGTGGAACTCATAAATTAAAATGCAAACTTCGAGGACTTATCGCCTACAATAGATTAACAACCTTGATTTTGGCATTAGACCTACAAATTTGAAGATATTGTAATGATGTCCAATTTTGATGAAGTGCAAAGAATTAATTAAAAAAAAGATTCTCGTTAGCTTTGGTTTGTAATGATCCGGGTATTACATTCATGATTACACTACTGACATGCCCAAATATCTACGATTCACGTTCTTTGGATTTTGCATATGGATCTCCAGGCTACATATTGAACAAATATTAGCTCTGGTTCAGAGCCCTCGGTTTTTTTTTTTTTTTTTTTTATTATTATTATTATTTTTTTTTTTGGTGAAAGTCGCGGGATTTGGGTCCTAAACGTACGGAAATGTTTCTGGCTCTCACATCAAAACGGATTGAAATATCGGCGGGAAAGTTTTCGGATTGGGGGGGGTAAGTCAATTCCTGGGGGTTTTGGTTTTGGTAGGGACGTGCCTCCGAGAGTCTGCAAGTAGGAACCCATAGCTATACATTTTTTTGCCAAAAAAGGGACCCAAATCTATATCAGCGATGGAAATTTACGGCCAAATTTAACCCAAAATTGGCCATTTATTTCCCAAAATGTTGGCATTTTAAGCTAATTTTGGCTTGCGGATTGAAAGGAAATTTGACTAATTTCCCAACAATGTTTAGAAAATGTTGGCTTCCGATTGAGAAAATTTGACTAATTTTCCAACATTTGATAAACCTTTGAAAAAGAACACCCATTGCTACACCAAAACTTTAATTGACATGAAAAATGAATACCAGAGGCTGCGGTGTGAAAATGGGACCGATGTCTGTGGCACGACCCCGTATGGTCATTTGTGTTGAGAACCCCCTGAGAGCAATTCTATCAAAATTAAATATTTATATAGGCCTACTTAAATCGGGCCATGAGAAAATTTTGAAAAAAACCCGACCCATTTGCTATACCAAAATTGGCATGAAAAAAGGGATCATTGATATACCAGAAGGTTGAAAATGGGACCGATGTCTGTGGCACATCCCCGTATGGTCATTTATGTTGAGACCCCCCCCCCCACGGGGTCAATTCTATCAAAATTAAATATTTATATACTTAAATCGGCCATCCCCTTTTCTTGCATGCCACTGCAGGTTGTAAACCAGACCTGCTTTCTTCGAGGCTAATACTATAGTATCGCTAAGTATATTTACTTTAAGGCCTGTTCCCACTACCTCAGTTCACCACAGAAGAACCAAGCCTGGACACACATGTTGCTTAATGTCATGTCATAATGACACTTGATAATTGGCTTAGCTAATTGCTGTTTAAACCACCTAGGGTTAGAGCCTGTCTATACAAGGACATGTTCTATGCATTAGAGGTTTGCCATGCACAGTTTGCAAGTATATTTTCAGTTCAGCAGACAAGATGAAGTGCAAAGAAAACTTTTCCTTTGAATTTTTCGAAAGTACTTTCTATAAACATAGGCCTACAGATAAATGAAATCTAAATAAAACAAATAAAGCCTGTTTAAAAGATTATGGACTACCTGTAATATTTTGGTTATTAAAAAATAACATGAAAAATGATAAGATGTGAAATCATGAACATACACACGCATGATATTTGGTTTTAGTAAACACTGTACAAGTCATATCACAAGAATTTATTTGCTACTAACACACTTTTGATGTGAAAATTATTTGTAATTTATTAATCATTAAAGTAATCTACAATTTGCTACGGGAAGCAAACATCTGCCCAAAATGATATTGTTTTCTACATCAAATACAAGTTATGCAAAATGTATTTGGTTCCTTATGATTTGGTTGATGTACATCAGGAAATAATATTCAAAATTGGGTCCACACAAACACATAGGCATGGAAAACGGTGCATCATCTGAATCCTTTCTCATGTCAGTGCCATTTGTGTCTTTTTGGGTATGGCAACCCGGGTTGATTGGGATACAGCAAAAAACACTTGGTTGGTTACACATTCTGACATTAATCTCCCATTTGTCCACATGGCTACCACTTCTTCAGAATTACCAGCTCTTGCTTTCCGCTGAAGGTATCTGGGGTAGCCCCGACCCCACAATTGGCAATTGTTGTAGTTGTTTGACTCGTGTTTGATTTTAGAAAAAAATATGTCGAAATTCTTATTGTATTTTTGGACCTTTTTTCTGGTCTCAGAGCCAAATTTTAAAAGTTTTTTTCCTGACAACTAATAGAAAAAACAAGAAAAAACCTGGTCTTATCGCAAAAGGGTAACATCTGTAACATCTTTGCCACCTATTGATAGGCATATTTGCAAATAGTTAGATTGATTTATTTTTGCATTACAAAGTAAATAAATGTGTATGCCACAAGTATTTGTATGAAAAGTATACAGCAATCTGAGACTAACTACATTTAGGTAGTCTCAGTTGTAATATTACCATGATGCTTTTATTAGAAAATAAGATGAGATAAACCAAATGTATGACTGTTTTTAAGAAATATTTACAAGTACATCTATCATTTTTTGACTTTTTATATACCAATACTAATAAAAAATACAATGCCTAATGGGTGAATTGATTAGGCCTGCAATTCTTCAATACCGTATATTATAGAATGCCGATATATTTTCTCTAAAATGTGATTGACTCTAGCGAGCTCTATGATTAAATACTTTAGAAGCTGATACTGTGTACTTTTTTTTATTTTGGGTTTATTCCTGTGTCCAAAATCCCTCAATGTTGTAGTCTTAATTCTGTAAATAATCTTAGAGTAACAGCTATTATAAAACTTTTAAGATTGGATTTTAGCCTAACTGAAAAATGGTGTACACAATTTCAATACAACTTGTCTCAAATCAAATGCAAAACTAAACAAATAATAGAAATTATCAATAATGTTTCTTGATGAATGCTAATAAAATATAGGCAAAATGGCAAATGAAACCATCTATTCCGTGACATCAATTCCACTGATAGTCATTTGGGGTTTTTGTTACATTGAATTTTACTTGTATATCAACATAAATATAACAATTTTTGAGAGGGAAGAAAGTATTTTGATAAGAGTATTCTTCAGCTTATAGTAACATTGATTTGAATTGATTTAAATTACCACTGGTAGTTGAAATGAACACCATGAAATAAAACCAAGCATGGTCTGTGAAGACAAAAAGTAAATATAGTCAGTCCCAGCTAACCTATGTCCAAATCAAGTAGAACCCCCAACTGTGAACTGGAGAGTGATAATTGAAGTAACACATCAATGTCATCTATCTCATAAACATGGAATTCATTGACAACCTTGAAGGTAACATTTTTAAGCTAGTGGGAGGCAGGCTTTTAGGCTTCCTAAAAATGTTTATGTCATTGTCATTTCGAACCTCCACAGCCATGCAGTACAACCATTATACCAAGGACCGCGAGGTGCAATAGATTCAAGTGCGCCAGAGTGTCCAGTCAGCAGTATTGTATTATATAAAGCGTTCAGGAGGAAGGGCACAAATTATTTCTTCAAAATTACGTTATGGATCATGATGCTAAATTAATGAATTACAGAAAATAGCTGAAACGTATTGTTCAACTGATATATGAGGTATCTTTTCCTCCTTATTTTTTTTTGTTTCCAAAAATAAATAATTTTAGAAATAAATATCAAAGAGGTAAAACTCGCCCACGCGATCACGATTTAACTTGAGAACAAAACGGTCACGAAATTTGCGTCAAAATAACACGTTGGTGACCATTAGAAAGTCGGCAAGACTTCCACATGTACCCCCTCTCATATATTTACATGCAACATAAAATTTAATTATTTTAGCTGTTTATTCCGTTTTTGCTCAAACAAGGCCAAAATTAAAATAAATTTTGTATCATGTAATATATACGAGGGGGTACATATGGAAGTCTTTCCAGAAAGTCTTTCAATGAATTAAAATACTTAGTATAAATCAATCTTGAATGTTTTACAGTAGGCCTTCTTAAAGTAAAGTCTCGTGCCGAGCAAGCTCGTGCGCGGAGTGCCCATCTCTCTTTCTTTAGCGTTTGGGTATTATGTTTGCTGTGGGGGGTTCGCCACTCCTCCCGCACAGCGAGTCTGTTACTTTCCCAGCATTGAATAACATGAATAATGCTGGTACCCATTTATACACCTGGGTGGAGAGGAGTAATTAAGGTAAAGTGCCTTACTTTACCTTATTAAGGTAAAGTGGCCGTAGTGGGACTCGAACCCACGACCTTTGGATTGCGGGACGAGCGCTCAATCCACTGGACCACACGTGCCTTCTTATTGTTCTCTTTTATCACCAAGAAATAAATAATTTTACATAGAAATAGCACAAAGGTCAAAACTCGAAGGACCATGGGTAATTAAGCCACGATCATGAATGATACCTCGTACCCTATACTACGGTACCCACAATTAACGTACTTACTCTTTGTCAAACCACGGGAATTCAATACGCATCTACTACTGTTTACAACATGTTTAGCTATGTTTACAACACGTTTATTTGCAATCTCAATGAAATCTAAATCATCTGTCAGCAGTTTGAATACAAAAACCCCGAGCAATCGAGAGACACGATGGGAAGGGTATTACCTGAATAGGGTACACATTCAACATGGCGAACTGCTGGGTCAACATGGCAGCCTCCAGGGAAAACAAACATGGCGAAGTTCGATCTTTATAGTATAGATAGATACGTTTACAACATGTTTATTTGCAATCCCAATGAAATTTACATCATCTATCAGTAGTCTGAATACATAAACACTGGGCAATCGCGAGTGATTTCGGGTAATATTATGCAAAAGCCACCTCGTATTGTGGTATCTGAGGTCACCGCAAGCAACATGGCGTTCTCCACAAATTTACGTCTTTAATAGTATAGATTAACTGTATATGGCTCGTACTCTTTTTTAAAACTTGGTGGGTTTTTTACGTTGCCAACGTCTTTTTGGTAGATTGCATATTACTTGTATACCTTTGGTATGGTGTAGCCACGGATTTGTGTTGAAATTCCTGCACTTCTGGGAGCACCAAGAGGAAGCACTGGGCGAAATCTCTGCACCTCAAGAATAACTGCCTCTGTGTATGGCATCTGACTGCGGTCATTCATGGATGGTTGACGGTGTGAACCAATCACATTGTCGATTTCGACTTGGACCTACGACAAAGGATTTATGTGATTATTTTAAGTGGTTTCACTTGGGTGGTTTTATTTTGACAGCGTATTTTGATCACTTATTTTAAGAAAATAAAGCATAGCACTTGTATGAACCCTTCTAAAACACATAAAGGTAAAGTTAAAAGGGACGGACCTGCGTATACAGGAAGGGAGTGCCCATCTATGCACCTCTCTTTCAAAGCGATTGGGCCAAACTCATATTATAATTATATATCCAAACAGACAATCTTAACCAACATAGGGAATACAGGAAAGAACAACAACTTACCAGACAAACGGCAACACTACAGCACAACGTTTCGGCTGAAAAATCAGCCTTTATCAAGTGAACTACAAAAAACCACACCAAAACTAACCAAGCAAAATAACACTACTGGCAAGTGCTATAACCAGACAGCAAATGCAAAAAAGTATTATAATGATTATAATGTTATAGCCCCGGAGCTAGCACATGCACATTTGTAACACATCTCAAGTACAAAAGGTTTGAGTGATTAAATATGTAGACAGACTGACAGGGACCCCTGAAACATAATTCTTAAGTGCCACAAATGGTGCCTTAAGGAGAGGGGGTCAAGACAAAGTTTGTATAGGGGTCAAATTTTTAAATTGATCCAATCGTTCTGAAAAGTATACCATGTTATTTGTCTAGCCACAAGGATTCAGGAAAGGTATAGTTTGTACTATCTACAACGTAAGGTTTAAGAGTTATAGGCTAAAACGGCAAAATCAATAAAAAAGGGGTCAATTTCAGTTGTACAGGGGTCAAATTTTTAAGTTGCTCCGATTTGGATAAAAAATGGTGCAAATTATTGGTGGAGCTCATAGGATCAAAATAAGGAATAGTTTTGAGTGTCTCAAATGCTTGCTTAAGAAAGTAGGGGGGACACAAGGTCAAGCCCCATTGAATGCAATGGACGTTGTCCTTCTGTGCCCCCTACATCGTAACTAAGTATTTTAGACAGTCAAAGCTATTCCTTATTTTAATCCTATGAACTCCATCAATAATTTGCACCATTTTTTGTCTAAATCGGAGCAACTTTAAAATTTGACCCCTGTACAACTGAAATTGACCCTTTTTATTGATTTTTGCTGTTTTTAGCCTATAACTCTTTAACTTTACGTTGTAGATAGTACAAACTATACCTTTCCTGAATCCTTGTGGTTAGACAAATAACATGGTATACTTTTCAACATGATTGGATCAATTTAAAAATTTGACCCCTGTACAAACTTTGTCTTGCCCCCTCTCCTTAAGGCACCATTTGCTGCACTCAAGAATCACGTTTCCGGGGTTCCTGTCAGTCTGTCAACATATTTAATCACTCAAACCTTTTGTACTTGAGATGTGTTACAAATGTTTGTTAGCTCCCGGGTTATTACTATAGGGGTGGGTATAGGGGGGATCGCTACACCTCCTCTACCGCGAGTATGTTACTTTCCCGACATTGATCATTGCCCGGGATCATCGCATCGAAAACTGGCGGTATATAAAAAAGTTTCCGATACTCACGTAGTCGATTCTCCGTGGAATTGAAGTAACCTGAGAGCTAGTGAGTTTAACGTGTTCAGATATGAACACGTATCGGCAATATAGAGATGGATTTGTTAACATGGCTTCCACGTACATTTCACCATAGAGGTTTATTCCGTGGTGACATATGGGGGTAAAATACGACTATGCCGATGCATCAATTCAGTAGCCATATTAACAAAGAAACACGACGTGCACGGATTTCTTTAACCCACTGGAAACCACTGGTTTCCGATATCGTCGATATCGTCGCTTCCGATAACCCCACGAATTTGATATCGTTATTGGGGGTTTTCAACAAAACTCGGGGTTTCCGATAACGAAAACCCAGGTTTTGCGATACCCCTAAATTACGATGCAGCACCTGTCCGGGTCCATTTCTCGTCAGAACACCTGTTCGGCACCCATTTATACACCTGAGTGGAGAGGAGTAATTGAGTAAAGTGCCTTACCCTCTCAGGGTCTGTGGCATAAACGACTGGTAATGAAGACTACAATCTCTCTGAGTCAACGAGTGGTAATTTGAATTTTGTTAATCAGTGGACAAGCTGGTTCGTATGAGGGCGTATGGGCGGCCATTGGGGTCAAAAAATGTGGCAGCGCAGTATTAAAAGGACCGATGCCCAAGGGTGCAGGGAGGGCCCAGCCTGATTTTTTTTTTTTAGGATTTTATTTTATTTTTTTTATTTGTTTTGTATATACATTGGATCCATCCTGTTGGTGAGTGCAATTCCAAATAAATAAATAAATAAGTTTGATTTTATATTAATTGAACCTACTGTGCTCTGAATCCGAGGACAGAGCCGAGACGGTGGGCAGTCTAGTAAGGGCACAACACGTTGGCCAAAGCGGCGCTCGAACTCACAACCCGTGTTGGCGTATGTCGGGCGCTTTATCCACTGGACCACAAGTGCGCTCATTCATATATAAAGGCAAGGTTTAATGCTCCCAACCGGTGTTCTGTTTTTGTTTTGTTTTTTTCCAGTGCAATTTGAGAGAAATTCGTATTTAAACAAAAAAATCTCCTCCTGTCACTTTAAGTTTAAAGTTGTTTCTTTTCAAAAAAACAACATTTTTGGAAATGAATCTATATTGAAAATGAGAAGGTCCGAAGATTTAATTCTTTCACCTAGGAGATAAGCATATAAAATTACTTAATTCATGTAAAACATAAGGTACTATATACATACATAACCTGTGTAATTTTATGTAACATTTTTTCTTTGTGTATATTATCTTTTAAAAAAATAAAATAGGTAGTTTGCTATATCCACAGAGCCAATATTCAATGATATGACATAAATACAGTTCAAGGCCACATAAACAACAGGGTGGTTTCAATCCTATTTATACCTCAATGTTGCATATTATAGCAAACTATACCTTTTCAAAATCCTTGTGACAAGACAGATTATATGTGGCTTTCAATTACGTAAAGAATTTTATTAAAATGTTACTCCTGTATAACTGTACTCCTGTTTAAAAGATTACAGATTCATTTTGAGTACTATTCATAACCATTATTCATTTATTGTGATTAAACTTCAATCAAAGCTTGAACGGTCGAGGGGGAATTGAGTGGATAGCCGCTAAAAACGGTTCTAATGTGTTCAAAAGTCATAGAGTGTGCCCTAACTATACATACACACCTGTTGTTGAATATTTGGGTAAACTGCCATTAACAAAAGCGCCCACATCAATGAGTTGGTTGTTGTTTCAGCACCACCTAGAAAAAATTCAAAGATTGCTCGCCAAGCGATGTCATCTGAAAATTGAACTTCTTCACCCGTTTCTTCCCTGCGTTTTGACTCGACAAGGTACATATCAATGATATCTCTTGTATTGTCAGGGTCCAAGTTGTCCTTGTGTTGAGAAACTATCCCTTGAACAAACTGTTTTAGTTCATAAGCATACCTGAAATAATAGCAACAACAAACATTACTGTAGTATTTCCAAATAAACGTCATATTGGTGTATTGTAATTTTATGTTTTTATTGATGGTGATATATTGGTGGATTTCAGAGTACGGTGTTTCTTCTTACCCGCGTGGGGGGGGGGGGCACTTGTATTCAAATGTGGACATGGTGCGTGAACAAAAAACGCGTAAAATGGGTATTTTATTTTTCAACAGGCGATGTGTACGCGCACATTGATTAGGGTGTCAAAACAGCAAAAAGGATATGTCTTTTCTTAACCCTAAATCGTGATGGTATGTAATACTCAAAATCATCAAAAATACTGCAAATCGGAAGTAATGCAAAGCAAGAAATAATAAAGAGTATATATAAACGACATAATGCATTGCTTACTTGTTAGAGTAGCAAAAACAGACAAAATATTTTTTAGGGTTTTTGTGGAAATACTTGTTTAGGGCGCATTTTGTAAGTCATCATATCCACCTTTGAATACAAGTGGCCCCGTACTTCTTCCCATCCGGGTTAATGACGACGAGTTCTGAAGAGTGCTTTCCCGAGGCACACATCCACCCACACCCTCACCCGCCAGTGGAAATTGTATATGACACCCACTGCTTGTTTAGTACATTTCATTCTTCTGCCACCTTCCTTTCTACGACATCCTACTTCAGTGTGTTTTTAGACATCTTTAAAAGGGAAGTTAAGAAACACTTTTTTCATGTAGTACTACAGGATGAAAATGCACTTTTTACTTTTTGATTAACTATGCTGGTCCTGATTTTCAGGGCTTTTGTTTTTGTTTTAATATATATCTATTCCATGACTTTATTTTTGTATTTGACTTTCTTGCTGAATGATGTATATAGTTAAAATGTACATGTGCAATCTGTCCGTATTACCATTATGCATGTTAGGCTCATCCAAATGGACCACAGTGGACATAAGTGTACATTTATGTATTCTTTTCTGTGTTTTTATCCGTGGATGTATTCCTAAATTAAATGAAATGAAATGAAATGTTGTTGTTGTGGATATCTTTGTTTGCGTGTCTTTGTTTTTCTTGTAACATTTAACTTTTTGTTACTTTATCAAGGCGTGTATTACCTGTCAGGCATTTTGTTTTTATTTGCACCTCTTCCATCCGTTTGTTTTATTTTGCTGCACTTTGCTGCTCTTATATATTTTTAAAGATGGTAAATAAAACGATTATGATTTGTTTCTGTTTCTTGATGTGCAAACGCTCAATTGCTATTAAGTTTTAAAGTGAGCCGTACAACCAATTTTTATGTAAATTATACCTAAGGCGTTTTTTGAAGTTCTGTATGCTTGGAGCCATCTGAATTCCATCTGGCAAAAATTTTTATTCCCATTGTTCTTGGATAAAGGGAGTTATTTAACACTAAAGTGGGCAATGTGGGTCCTAGGGATCCACAAATTACATTTTGCTAGTTTTACGACTAACGATATACTTTTTCTGACATGTATTTTTTTTTTTTTTGTATTTGTCTAACTTTTGGATAAAAGCTGTGTCATTCCACACGCGAAGGGATTAGTAAATAGTGGTTATGGAATGGGTGCAGGGAATCCTCTTTATAGCTACCACGGCTAATCATGATGTATTTTAACATTTTTGAGATATCAACCAAAAAGGCCTATTCGTAGGTAATTTTCAGGTACCCGAATGTTTTTTTTTTTTACCCGAATGTTACTTTCGAATACTATTTGGTGTCGAAGGAGTTTACAAAACAACACCTATACCGTGGCTATGTCTATATTGTATTCAAAGCATGTCCATTGTATTTGTTTCTTAGTCAAATGAAAAAAGGAAGTTGTTGACGTTGTGACAGACCCCCAAATATTATATTATTTTCTGTATTGTATTAAATCATGTTATATTTAATCATATAAATTATGAGTGAGGAGAACTGGAAAATATGAAACTTGCAATGTGTTGTGCAATAAGCATGACTTATCTGATTGACCTAGTTCTAAATGGACTAGTGTGTGAAACATCCTGAAGAACATGTCAGAAGATGTCCGCAGACAATAGGCGCACAGTGTCTTATCATCTTCATTCCAAGAAGTGCATAGAGGCTCTTTGTTTACCTATAGGAAGCAAGATTGCACACCTGTTGATGGACAATAGACTTTGTATAATTGCTATGTCAAAACATATCAGGTGCAGGATGTGGAAGATTGTGGACTTCCTCCGAACATGTTTCAGCGAACGAGAAGGATTGTGAAATTTCGACTTGTCTTCGCTTGTTTTGTGTTGCATCATGGGAAATTTGCTGTGGACAAATTCTGTTGCAAGTTATTTTTCTTTGCCAGTTGTCAAGAGATTCCATTGAGTGTAGACCTCTCAAACAGAAGGTGGATAACTTTCATAACATTTGATTTATAAAAATCAATGTTTTTTATTATAATTCTAGAAAGTTGCTAGAATTGTCAAAGCTGCTCAAAATTTGATGCCTTTGGAAAAACAAAGGTTAACATTAAACTTCCAGCAGGACATTGCTTCTTTACCAGTGACGTTCACCCATATACCGAGTTGCAGTTATACTTCCAGTTGTTCTTCAAGTCTACAACTTCACAAATTAATCGGCCGGTCTAGACCAAAAGGACTTTTGCGATTTCGCGAAACTAGTTGAACTGTACCAGCAAGAATTGTCGCCAAGATTTATGTGGATCTGATTCTACAAGAGACTGGTGCGCACCCAACAAGAACTGTGAACTATTGTGTAATTGAGAGGTTGAGATGTTGTGTGTTTAATTTGATTTTTAGATAGGTAAGAAATATAGATAATAATTTTTGTGCATTGTTGATTGTGTATATTGCGTGATTTAATTTATGTATTAAAATCATTACTTTGAATTTACATCTTGGTCAAGTCAATCTTCTTCCAAATCGTCATTGTGAATTTTGTTTTATGAACCACGGGAGGTTACTTTTCTGACCTTGAGTACGTCTCGTAACAACGTGCCTTCATAAGCGCTATACAAAATAAAGTGTTTTTTTAATTATATAAAAGTAGACAACTTTTCTGTTATTTGAATGCAATTTTTACTCATTTTCTGCCTACCTGTTTTTTTCTCTGTTTGCTTCTCTCGCTTTCTTTCTGTTTTTCTAATGAAATACTATTTGCAAAGCACTCTTTGATAAAAATAGTGTGGCAAATCTTTTCTTCAGAATCTTAGTTTGAAGGACTTACCGCTTTGCGTTATTGTACAACGGGGTGTTAGTATAACAAAGGGAGTATTTGTCCAATGATGCAATGGAAAGTCTGAGAGTATTCCAAGGTATTTCTCAATATCTCTTGAATGTGGAGCATGACTCAAAAACGTCGCGAAAGTGATCCGAAAGAACATTAGCCACCAGCACTTATCACGAAATGTTGTGGGTTGAAAGAATCGGTTACATGCCTCTTCCAAAACATGCGAACGATACCCAACTTCTTGTTAATTGATATTCCATGCTCTTGTTCCCCATGCCGAAGTTCCTCAATGTTCTAAGAACCATCGCCGACGCTCGTTCCATCAATCCGTGAAAAGGGACAGCCACCTAAAAACATGCCAAAGTCAATCAATATAAGGAACGGGGAACAAACTTGTGAACATATTTTAGAATGAGCGACGACCCAATCTTCAGTTACTCCCTGATAAATGGTATGCTTCGGTTTGAAGTTGAAATTTTACTACTTAGATTGAATTTTTTTTATGATAAAAATGCGGACCGATGGCGCTTGGTACAGTCCCTTTCTGATTATAACAAGCAAAATGACATGAAATTGATACTTTGGCTTTAAAAAAAATGAGAAATAAAATGTTTTCAAATCATAATTTTTTTCTTGGAATGTGTTCACAATAGTGCACAATATAGAATGAGCACTCGGCGCGATCTCTAGAGCCTTCAAATAATTATGCGACATAATTTTCAGTGTGTAGCATAGGGAAAACCATTAAAAGTCATTCCGTAACACTATTTGTTATGGAAATGACAGCAGACAGTAAAGTCAAGCTGAGCTGAGTAAATTCTACTACGATCCTCAATATCTGAACAAAAATGAAGAACCATGGAGGGAGGATATTTCAAATGGAGAAAACCAGGGGGGGGATTGTATGACTCAGATTTTATTGCCAATATGAACAGGTGAAGTGTCAAGAATGATTCCGTACGGTAAAAAGTTACGGTCAATGGCGTTACGGAAAATGATGGGATTCAAATTTAGACAGTATAGTCTCCCGAGGGGGGCGATGACTAGCGTGATTGTTTATATATAGGTACAGGTCACAATTCTGATTGCACTGCCAAATCAAAAATGGACATACTTTCCTAATTTATAGTGTATACAGCGTGACGGAAATGACATGAATAAAGCTCTCTCTTCAGTTGCCAAAGTCTGTATTTTGATGGATATCCATCAGAGATACCGGAGATAAATGATGGGGCCCAGCTAGCCATTCATGCAGGTACTTATTGACCCGTTAATTTTGGATTCAGGTTTTCAATTTCTTCGAATGCCCTTCAAAATGTTCGTTACGGAAAGACGCAAATCAGGGACAGACTTTTTTGAACAAAAATGGGAAAATTTAGGATAATTGATGCACTATGGCATTATTTGATAGACAGGATATGCTTCATCAGTAAATACTTAGGATCAAGAGATTTCCAAAACGAAAATTTTACTACCAAATAACTACATGTAATGACAATTGTAATTTTAAGCGTAATCATAGGGACATAGGGTTTTAGGGGGGGGGGGGGGTTGCATCAAACCTAGGAAAAATAACAACATTAACTTTGGGTATCAAGGTTTTTATAATTTTTGTATAATAAAGATCAAGACAAAAAACCCACAAAATAAAATATTTCCGAATTGTAATTTTTTTTCATTATAGTGAGTAAAGTAGCGGGACACAAAGTAGACACTTAGCGAAGAACCACCCAGTAGTAGTCTTTTTAACAGTAGGACGCTCTTACGAAAAAAAAATACCAATCCGATGATCACCGCAAACAAGGGAGTTAGCGTTTTTGTTTTGTTAGATCTAGGAGCCCTTTCCCCTAACCACAAGGCAGGGGGTCCGCTCCTTAATTTTGAAAAAGTGGCACAAAATGACTTATTGATTTAAGGGAGCTAAAAATATCAGCTTTTTCTTTTCCCATTACAATAAGAAATATGTACTATAATAATCTTTTTTGGCTTTTACATATGTGTTAAATAGATTGTAACGTCCATTAAAAATCAAAATCTGATTTTTTCCCCCCGTTATTGTTATCAAAAAACTCTCGTAGAACTCGACTGATTCTGCCTTTTGTATATATTTTTTTTAGTTGAATTATTAATATCCTTACTTTAGAAAGAAGTACTTAATTATTTTATATTTTTTGCAATCTGTATAGTAAAACATGTGGTGTAGTGGATAAGCGTATATGACTTTAATCGTCTGCATGGTTCGAATTTCAGTACGGTAGATGTATAAAATGTACTCATATGATGGAATAAGTCATTGATTATGTTAGAATACTGTGCATTCCTATATGAAATGTGTACCATACCCTGTTTCAAATCCTCTTTCTCCTCTCCTTTTATTGCCCCTTTTCCTCAACTGTTACCCCTCAAATATAACATTTACAATCATATTAACGTAAATACAATATTTGTATGACGCCCTCAGCTAACAAAACGTTTGCGAGAAGATGTAGAACGTTTTAAATTCTTAACACTTGTTTAAACAAGTAAATATCAACATAATGTTTGAAGCGAATTTCCCGGCCGTTATTTAGAACGCTTTCCATCAATGTTTTAATAATTTTACGGCCCCAATTTACTTTGTGGTCCTTACACAGCAGTATTGCTGTGGCTGTAAGGTGAGGTGAATCCGGTCACCCCCGTTGCGAGGATAAAACCGGATTTCAAACTTTGGTTTTACTACTACTTACTTGTGTGATACCAGTCGCCAGTTAAACGACTTTGCATTTTTTAATTTTTAACATTGTTCTACTATTTAATTACCGGTGTAGAAGTAACCATGGTCCAGCGTACTCACGTCCGGGTAGCACGCCATACAGGCCATAACGTATTGCTGCAACTCGTTGCGAGAAAGTAGCAACGCGTTGCGACATTTCGGCAACGCGTTGCGACAGTTTAGCACGCGTTTGCGGTGTCGGCCAATCAAAATCATGAATTGTCTGTGACGTATTTCAAAAAATAGACCCACAACGCTTTGCTAGATACTCTGCACGCGTTGCAAACATCACAAAACGCGTTTGCGATCTTCACACGCGTTGCAAGCTTCGCAACGCAGTGCATAGGTAAACCATAAGGGACATAACGTAATGCCAGCAACCGCGTTTTGTGAGAAAGTCACAACAACGCGTTGCGACATTTCGGCAAAACGTTGCGACATTTCAGCAACAGCTGTGCGACATTTCATCATGCAACGCGTTGCGATGTCGGCCAATCAAAATCATGGATTTCTTTCTTTCGGTGACGTATTTCAAAAATATAAATCTCACAGAACGCGTTGCCGACCTTCACAACCCCGCGTTGCACAAAACCTTTACAACGCGTTGCGGCAATACGTTATGACCCTTATTGCCTTCAACAACGCGGTTGTGAAGTTTGCAACGCGATGTGAACGCGGCAACGCTTTGTGATGGCTTGCAACGCGATGTGAGAAAAGCCATAAAGGGTCATAAGTATTGCCGCAACGCGGTGTGGATCTATATTTTTGAATACGGTCACAGAATTCATGATTTTGATTCGCCTACACCGCAACGCGTTGCCGAATGTCGCAACGCTTTGCTACTTTCCCTCACAAACGCGTTGCGGCAATACGTTATGACCCTTATGCTTGTGGACTGCGCAACGCGTTGTAAGCTCACAACGCGTTGTGAAATCTCGCACGCGTTGTGGAAGACTTGGCAACGCTTGTGTGAAGGCTCTGCACGCGTTGTGAGTTGCCACAACGCGTTGCTAGATACTTTGCAACGCGTTTTTTTGGGTCATTTATTTTGAAATACGTCACAGACAATTCATCGATTTTTGATTGGCCGACACCGCAACGCCTTGCTGAAATGTCGCCACGCGTTGCTGAAATGTCGCAACGCGTTGCCGAAATGTCGCAACGCGTTGCTACTTTCTCGCAACGCGTTGCGGCAATACGTTATGGCCTTTATGGCTTGCCATATCCGGGAACAATGGTGAACAATAGGGCAATCGATTCAGTTGACTCTTTACGCAACATTAGTTTCACGCTTTATTCCGTTATCGTCTATGGAGCCCCGGCCTATGGCTCCCACCGGACTATATCTGCTTTCACACCGGTAACGCCGATTTTATTTTGGGGGGTATGAAAGAAGCACTTTTGAAGAGTCAGACAATGATATACCAAAAATTCAGATGAAAAATTCTCATTCGTAAATCTATCTCTTAAGTGTACAATACAATAGCGATGTTATTTCCTTTTCTCTAACTTATCAATTTCCTCTGAATAACAAGTCCTCTTGCCAAATACACACTTAAAAATAAGAAAATGATAGTTTTGTTGCTTTACGATAACTATTTTTTGCACATGCTTTGAAAATGCAGTCTTAAAGTTATGCATATTGTCATTTTCGAAATACCTTTAGATCCGATTGCCAACTCCCAGATCTTTGGGACATTGCGATTTAAAAATGCCTCATCATGATCAACCAACACCTCTCTCATAGCTTGTGCACTGTTAAGCACCACAACGTTCACTGGTCCAAAAGGCACGGTAAATAGGTCGCCATACTTCGATGTCATATCAGCGAAAACTTCATGCGGTATTTTTCCAATAAGACTAGGAAAGATCCCTACCAGAGGAAAACCACGTGGACCTGGCGGAAGATTTGGAGATGATTGCAAACGCCGTAAAAACCATATGGCAACTAATAGAATTATGCAGCCTATCAGCAACATTTCTGTTGTTCCAGATTGTCCGATATAACTTAGAACTCCAACATCTGTTGGCACGGGATGAGCCATGGCTGCAAAAAACAATACAACTTATTAACTCTCTTAATGAAAAGAATGCAAACTTCACTCCTGAAAAAGAGTGAATACACTACTTATTTTATCGTCTAGGTATCATTTACTTGATTTACATTTACGTGTATTATTTGAGTTTTGCTAAGCTCTAGATTTTGCTAGAATCTTTTATACAGGTCAACATCCTCTTTGATCTATATTGTGCCACTTCTCGTGATATCTAATTTTACGCGTGAATTATTTTCGCGAATGCACTAGTCCCATGTCAGATAGTGTAGGATCATCATGTAATGCACGGGTCACCACAATTCACTGCTTCAAGCACAAACTAGTAAAACGTCAAACACTTGATATCGATTAAAGGCGCCATCAGTGATTTGCTAAATCCGGAAATCGACAAAATCATCAAAAATCAGATTTTACATGTCTGTAACAAGTATAGGTATCTAAACTGTATACCCTACACGTGAGAACCAAATCTGATATTTAGTTCATTACTGTATCTGATATTTTATTTATTACTGTCCGTAGGACAACTTACTACCACGTACTTGAATGCAGATTTATATCGTTGAACACTTGGGCTGCTTTCCTCCTTTGCTGTCATTTTTCAGTTGAAAAATATTTTGACTCTTTCACGTGTGATCCCACACTGATGTTGTCTTTAAATCCTCCATTCTGCCATCCTTTATATACTTTCCACAACTTAGTATAAACCCTTTTTAAACAGCAAGCGACCGTGATGGTCATAAATCACATTCATTTTCTGGTTTATTTCATGTCTATTTTAAGACTTCTGACGATAACCAAAACTGAATTTGGCTTTAGAATGTTTGGGGGGGCATTTGTCAAAGGCGTATGTGAGGGTGGGGGGGGGTGACACTTTTAGATAGATCCTAACAGGGGTTCACGCCGTAGGGCCACTCTTCCAGACAATGGGTTCATCCGTGTCCAGGGTCCTTTTCAGGATCAGCACGTTACGCGTGTTCATATGAGGTACTACTTTGGGTCATGAATTAAAAATACCTATTCAAATATTTAAGGCTACAAAACGAGCCATCAGAATAATATCTAACAGTTTTATATTGTGCATCCACACCTTTGTTTTGAAAAATACAATTCTGTTGATATAGCAAGTATTTGTTTATGGTAGTAACTGTGTGCTACAGATGCTAATTTAGGGGTGTAAATTCCAGATTTTTGAAATAACGGCGTTTTGGAAGCGTTTGTGATGCCTTGTGAGTATGTTACCCCTTGTTAATGGCAAGATGCCCGACCACCCCGATACCCCCAACCGTACGCCGCGACGCAACACACGGGCGTCAGGCGCGAGCCCCCCCCCCCCTGTTCAGTTTTCTGAGAATGTTTAATGAGCTTCCCTGACATTACAAACTTACTACTCCATAGCTTGAGAACATTTAATTGAAATTAACATTTTGTCGCTATCAACAGCAATACTGCTGTATATTTGGTTCCATTGTTTCATCATTGTCGTAAAATCCCATACTTCCATCGCATTTAAATGAGTCAAACAAGCCAGTGTTTGTTTTCTTTAGAAGGCTTCCTAAATGACCTTCAACTATGTGGATAGACATCTCAAATGCCACTGAATTATGTGATATGGTGTTATAACGTATACAGATTACTCCCGCAACCAGCGTGCAAAGAGTTAAGTCTTGGTTTCTTTTATTTATCTCTTGCCATTTTCAATACCATTGTCTCGCCGTCCCATATATTTTTAGTACAGATCATTCTATAATATATATTATATTGGGGATGTGTCTAGAGTGTACTTGACCAAGAATGGCAGTCATTATCTAGATTTGTTACTTATTGGTAACACCCCTCTTTTTTTTTAGTGATGGAATGTGAGAAAGGTTTCGTGCTTTAAACCCTTCACCCCCACGATCCAGGAGTGCAAATGGTTTTGGGGTGTATAATCATTATAATAGGGCGGTTTTGATATTAGAGTGTATGGTGGCGCATGGCTACAGAGCGCAATAGCTCTGTAGCCAATGGCGCGTATGGTCAAGGGTATTATGTTTGATAGAGATTACTTTTGCAGGGGAAGTTTCTGGAGTTTTTGAGTTATGCACAGTAATTTAACGAAGCATGATTGATGTGAACTTCATACTTTTTTTCTTAATTTATATCATGATATTACTAGATTTTTTGACAATGTTTTAAGAGATGATTGTTTAATGTCCCTGGGACCGAGACTGCCCATTAAATTCATGTAGCAGTTTCAAAATTACCGTTATGGAATCCCCAATCCACAAATTCGAGAGAATGTTTCCTAACCCTCCCTGTACAGAACCACATGTAATAGTCTCACATCTTGATCGAATTACGCTGTGACAACAGAGATACAGACTGCTTGCTGCTTGCCGATTAGTGTTATAAACGGTAACGAGATGAATATTTTTGGTGTCACGTGTCAGGTACCAGGTCACTGTCCGGTATCAGATATCATTTTGTCCTTCGGGGGCGACCGATATATATCCAAGCCTACTATGTTAAATCAAGGTCTTTACAAGACCCTGCCCAATTTGCTAATTATTTTTTTTTCCAAAGACACCGTGTATTATGTCTAAATACCGTACAAATTTACCTCTTCCCTACTGATTCAAAACCGACGTACGATGACGATCATCGGGTTGTTTTTTTTCCAATGTAGGGATAACGTTACGTCATTTTTAACCTGAATGGATCCCCCGAGCAAAATAATAACCCAATCGATGCCGGTGTACGTCATCAAATCTTTTATTTTTTTTCCAAAATTGCTGTTATTCCCATAATAAAATTCCTTTTAAGATTCAACATCTGAATATTTGTTTCTTTACTACTTAATATTCATTGTCCCCCGCATGAAATGTGAAAAAGATTGTGTCCATTATGTCTACAAACTGAAACTATCAGCCCGGCTAACAAAAACCCTTACCGTGGACTGAATGAGCAGACGGAACCCCGTGTTTAGTTCTAGCAGGCTACAGCCACTTGCCGCGCGGCTGCGGGGTAATGCGTCAAGCTTTCAACTAAGTCAGCCCTGAGGTCACATAATACAATTGCTTGTCCAAAATTGTTGTCCAGGGTATAACCCTTTTAATTGCATTTGGAACGAATGAAAACACGTTCACCACACCTATTGACAAAGCCCCACTACCACGTACGCGTGTCAAAAAATGTCCCTCTCCTAGACACAGATAATTACCAAAATCAGTTTCATACTCAATTAAGTTTTCCATATTTAGAGAACCCACTGAACTTAGTAGTTACTGTGAAAATTTCAAAAAGCCTCGCTCTCGCATCATTGTAGTTCTATGGTTCTGCATACACAGGCTCTTATGTGTAACAGCATTGCTTTCCGACCCATTCCCATTTTGCTAAAAAAAAAGAAATGCACACTACGGACATACCATACCTTATACCATTTTTCCGTTATTCAAACAAGTCCAGAGATTTTACCCTATGATGTCCCACATCATTAGGAGAAGTGACTATTTTGGGTTGCATCGAAGGAAATGATCATCGATATTAACGCATATTTTTTCAGCACAATGTCACTGCCAGAGCTACATATATCGCTATGAATAACAACGTTGTTGCCCCAGGTTTGCACGCTAGATATGGGAGGACGGAAATCGCGTAATGACGCCGTACCACGACTTTGGCCCGGGACTTTGGTGGTGTCAAGACGGGCAACAGCAACACCGTGCCATCAAGGTTAAGCTAGAGATTTCAAGACTCTTTCCCAAAAGAGTCATTGAATTGGCCTGTGTAATTAGCATCGAGCCCAGGACTGACCACTTGTGACTTTTGCCTTTGGGGTACAAATCAAAGGTTTATGCAACGCCCCTTTGAACACCTAACATCTGACCCAGGGGAGGGCGGGCCAAGAAATCCAAATTTCACATACGTCGCCACTGGTTTTCACACGTAAAAGCGAAATCTTGAAGAAAATTCTGAATTTTATATATTTTGTCAAGGAATATTTTCTTATTCCAAAACCGTTGGGTTGAAGAAGAAATCAACTCCACTGGAAGGCTTATTTCTGATTTTTTTTGTATGAATAACGAACGAAATTAACGAGATCGTATGTGGGTCACGGGAATCACCCATGACCGACCCATCAAAGCACCTACTTGCTTGTGGTTTGCACTCAGGGTATTACTGTAATTTCTGTGGTGAGTTGCTATAAAGATGAGGCTTGGCCGGCCCCCCCGCCTGATCTGACGCATTGCGCATAGCATACTAGCGATACTCAATGAAGGACGCGCAGGAGGAACAATAAAGTTTACAGGCTGGACTATACGCCGCTGCGTACGCTTAGCTGAAGCTAATCAAAAATGCTGTCTTTAATTAATTTCGACTTGCCAGACTACCCATAATCCCTCACGAGTTTGATCATACGCATGCAAAAATGCTAAATTTGCTTGCAACGTCACCATATTTTCCAATATCTAGAGATGTCCACGAAGATTATGTCACCATTTGAATGTATTTTCTTTGAGATGACAGTTTTGTTTCAGGTGAACACCCCTAGGTTTAAATGGCATTTCAAATTTTCTTGCATCATTTAACGTGGTAAGCACGTGTTTAAGCAAATTGGCCCGGCTGCCGATTTCAACTTACCAATTTGCCAAGTTGAATCGTTTTTACACGATTGTAAACAGGGGTAGGACTGCCAACCTAACAGCAAACAGCAAATCCAAAACTGCATCACCTTCCGGGTGCTATGTCTGTTCAAGCCTTACAGTAGGAGGGGGCGCTCTTACGCATATCGAACGGTTTACACACACAGACTTGACAAAGACTAGGCCTGGGTCACGAATATTTAAATATATACCGTTTATTGGAAATACACTATTTTGGCAGCGGGGTTAATCCACTAACCCCGACGGATTTTTTTGAAGATCAATAATTTTTCTTAATTTATCATGATATTACTAAGATCTGTTGCAACAAAGGTTTAAGAGATGAATTTTTTTAATATGTCACTGGGAACCGAGACTGCCATAGTAAATGCACGTAGCAGGTTCCCCAAATTCGTTTGGAAATCGCCAATTGCCAAATCGAGCAGATCGTGGTCCTACCCCCCCATGATTGTAACGTGTACACTGTGACCTCATGGACATGGTGTATCGTTCAGTATTGTTTTGGGTAACACCATTCCCTCGGGATATTTACGCAACGTACCGTCTACCCGGGGGCCGGATCTCGCATAATAAATGGATATGGGTGTAAGTCTGGCGCTTCCAAACACGGGGGCATATAATAGGTCGCCATACTTCGATGTCATATCAAGCGAAAAACTTCATCGGTATTTTTCAATAGAATAGTGAAAGATCCTACCAGAGGAAACCACGTGGACATGGCGGAAGAAGATTTCGAGATGATTTGCAAACGCCGTAAAAAACAGTATGGCAACTAATAGAATTATGCAGCCTATCAGCAACATTTCTGTTGTTCCAGCTTGGTCCGATATAACTTCAGAACTCAACAATTGTTGGCACGGGATGAGCCATGGCTGCAAAAAACAATATCAACTATTAAACTATCTAATGAAAAAAAGAAGGCAAGTTCACTGAAAAAGAGGTGAATACAATATATTTTATGTTAGAGTATCATACTGATGCCATTTACGTGTATTATTTGAGTTTTTGCAAGCTCTAGATTGTTACTAGACTCTTTTATGAAGGTCAACATCCTCTTTGATCTATATTGTGCCATTCTCGTGGTATTAATTTTCGCGTGAGTATTTTGCAGAAGCAACTAGTTCATGTCAGATTAGTGTAGGAGAATAATGGTAATGCACGGGCACCACAATTCACTGTCATCACAAAATATCGTAAAACGTCAAACACTTGATATCGATTAAAGGCGCCATAGTGATTTGCTAAATCCGGAATCGACCAAACTCATCAAAATTCAGATGTACATGGTCTGTAACAAGTAAGGTATCTTAATACGTGTATACCGACAAAGTGATGAGGACAAAATCTGAATTTTAGTTATTACTGTATCTGTATTTAGTTATTACTGCCGTAAGGACACTTACTACAACACGTATTGAATGCAGATTTATATCGTTGAACCACTGCTGCTTTCCTCCTTTGCTGTCAATTTTTCAGTTGAAAAATCTTTTACCCTCTTTACACGTGTCACACTGATGGTGTCTTTAACTCACTCCTATCTGAACCTTTTATATACTGCCAAAAACTTAATGATACCATTTTTAAAGGAAAAAAGCGACCGATCAAAATCACCTCATTTTCTTCGTTATTCTGTCTATTTTAAGCATTCTCTGAGCGATAACCAAAATGACATTGGATTTAGGACTGTTGGCATTTTGCAAAAGGCAGTATGTGGGGGGGGGGGCTGAACTTTTTAGACCTCAAGGGTTCCGCCCGTAGGGCCACTCTCCTAGACAAGGGTCTCATCCCGTGTCCAGGGTCTTTTCGATCAGGCACGTTACGTGTCAATGGGATACTACGTTGGGGTCCTGGAATCCAAAAATCACCGAATGACAATAAATTTAGCTACAAAAAACGAGCATCAGAATAATATCTCACAGTTATATTTGTGTCATACAAAAACCTTGTTTGAAAAATATCAAGCCTGTGAGATATGCAAGTATTTGTTATGGTAGCTAACTGTGCTACAGATGCTAATTTAGGGGTGAAATGCCAGATTTTGGAAATAGCGTTGGAAGCTTTTGTGAATTTGATGACGGATGTTTACCACCTTGTCAATGGCAAGTGCCGACCCCCACCCCCCGGTCATGTGATGAGAATGTTTAATGAGATCCCTGCAGTACAAACTACTCAATGCTGAGAACATTATGAAAAATTCATTATAGTCAATATCAACAGCAGATACTCGCCTGTATATTTGGTTCCACTGTTTGCATCGATTGTCGTTAAAATCGACATTACTCCTCGCAGTTGAATGAGTTCAAACAAGCCTAGTGTTGTTTGCTTAGAAGGGCTTCCTTAAAGACCTGAACATTTGGAAGACATCTCAAATGGCACTGAATATGTGATATGTGTATAACTTAGACACGAATACTCGTCAACCAGCGCTGCAAAGAGTAAGTCTTGTTACTTTATTTATCTGCCATTTTCAAACCATTTCCTTCGCCAGTCGATTTTAGTCAGATCATTCTATAATATCTAATGAGGGCTGTATAGAGTGTAACTGACAAGGAAGGCAGCATTATCTAGATTTGGACTACTTGGAACTCTTTTTATATTGTTGACATGGCCCACACACTTAGTAGCACGAATTAGGTTTTATCAGTGCCTTCTATTTATTCTTTTTTATAGACCCAATTCCACTACCTAAGCTATCAAACAGACATTCAACGTACCCGCCTCCGTCACCCCCTTCCCCCCCCCTCATCCTCTTGTACGCTAGTATCACAACCCTTTGTTTTTAGCCCTGTCACAAAAATTCGTTTTGCTAAAGGGGCGTAGGGTTTTCGGGGATGGTCGGCATGTTTCGCGTGCTCCATGGTGGGGGTGGGTGTGCGTAGAGGTTATTTTTTTTTTTTTTTTACCTGGGGTTGGTTATTAAGACGTTGTATGTGTGATGTTGGAAACGATCACTGCGAGTTTGTCAATCTTTCTGAAGGGTCCACTTTGCTGCCGACGTTTCCTTTCGCTTCTGGAGGGGGTGTTCTTTGTTTTTTTTTTTTGTTTGTGTGTGAACCAATCACCCTGTTTCACATCGTTAAACCAAAAGACACAGCAGTACCACGTAACAGTGTGCAGAACAAAATGTCCTCTCCTAGAACAACACCGAATAATTACCCAAAATCAGTTTCATATCCAATAATTTAAATTTCGAGACCCCACTGAACTTAGTAGTTTACTGTGAAAAGTTCAAAGGCGTCGTTCGCATCGTGGTAGTTGGTTTTGCATAGCACGGCTCTAATATTTAACAGCATGCTTTACGACCCATCACATGTTTTTGATAAAAAAAAGAAATGCCCACTTCGCGACATACCATACATATACCCATTACATGGATTTCAACAAGTCCAGAGGTTTTACCATGATGCGTTACACATCATAGGAGAAAGCGACTAGTGGAGTTGGCATGACAAGGAATGATCATCATATTTAGACCATATTTTTCCAGCACAATGTCACTGCAGCTGCGACCGATATCGGATGAATAACAACGTTGTTGCTCCAGAGTTGCACGCTAGATATGGAAGAGGGACGGAAATCGCCGTAATGACGCCGTACACGGACTTTGGCCCGGGACTTTGGTGGTGTCAAGACGGGCACAGAAACCGAGTGCCATCATGGTAAGCTAGAGATTTCAAGAAACTCTTCAAATAGGTCATTGAATGGGGGCATGGGTAGATTAGCCAGCGAGACCCAGGAATCGACATTGTGACTTTGCCTTTGGGGTTATGCAATGCCCCTTGAAACCTAAATCTGACCAGGGTTAGAGGGGGGGGCAAGAACAAGAAATCAAAATTTCAAGACGTCGCCATTGGTTCCACACGTAAAGCGAAATCTTGAAGAAAAATTCTGAATTTATATTGTCAAGGATATTTTCTTATCCAAAACCGTGAGTTGAAAGAATCAACTCCAACTGGAAGGGTTATTTCTGATTTTTTTGTATGAATAAAGAAACGAGGACGAGGTCTGTATGTGGGTCACGGGAACACCCAGTTATTAATGTGGGTCTCTTATTTGGGGGGAGGGGCTAAGGAGGCAGATGGTGACTGAATAATACATTATTCATGTAGTACACAGTGCAGGCGGCCATGATGTGCTCTCCTTACGTGGTGTTTGCCAGTGCATACCCTCTAGGAAAAAATTGCTGTTGCACATGAGTAATTCTACTTCATCCCAACATCCCCTTTTTCTAGATAAAATTTCGCCCAAATTTTTACCTCATATCCCCCCTTTTTATAAAGAGAGAAAAAAACACTAGTTTTGCATATGACCAAACCAAAAAAGGTTCAACTTCAGCACATTCTTGTGGCCACTAATGGTGGCATGAACTGCATCCAGCATATCAGCGTCCAAAATTGTTTCAACGGCAAACGTGCTCTGCATAAATTTTTATATAAACTCCAAAACACAGCTAGCAAACCTGATTTCCAAGTTTACTTCTAGGAGTGACAGATTGGTAGCACGAACTCTAAACAGTTCTAAAACATTCACATATGGAATGTAGCCAATATGATTATCACACTGCCAACTTGTGCGGAACATATAATGTTATTTTGGTTTTTGAACGAACGTATAAGGTCTAAATCTTTGTTCCAGTGTTGTGAAAACAAAAAAGCTGATAATTAAACTGATGTTCAAGTTTCGTGAACACCACTATAATCAAATGTCTCTCTCACTCAGTGTTACTTAAGTTGTCAAAACACTTTACACGTGGAATTGAAACACACAACTGTGAAAATTGTAAACTTCTAAATTCCAAACATTCACTTTAAACCATGCAATGTGGCAAAATTAAAGATATTGTGATCACTTTAACTTTTGGATGCCTGTGTCTTCAACTTATCACTGTTAGGGTAAACACCAAATTTGGTATTAAAAACCATATTTACAGTTGCTCCAAAGAGTCGTAGCCGTTTGCTGTGTAACTAACTGCTCAAAAGAATTAATTAGCAACTTCATCTTTATAGTTGCTCAACAAGTTCAACCAAGTAATTGTCTTTAAAATGCTTTTACTAGAATTCAATAAAATTTACTTTGGAACTGCCAAATAAAATTTAAATGTTGGTGCAGTTTCACTTGTAAATGCGCCAAACAAAAAATACATTTTAGGAAAAGTATGCAGTCCTTTATGTTAAAAGTCATGCAACAGTCATCTGTGTGGTTATATTTTGTTATAGTTCCTGACATTATAAAGGGTACCCGAGTCAAAATTTTGTGAACTTCCAAAAATAGTGCTGTTTTTTTTTTTTTTTTTTTAAGCCAAATTCAAAAAAGTGCTTAATCAAGTATTCAAAAAGGCTTAAGCCAAATCCAAAAAGTGCTTAAGCCAAAAACTTTATTATGTGGTATTGAAATCTTGGAGATATTTGGGCTTCCTGACAGTTCTTCCAGCTCTGGTTGACACTTGACGAGGAGCTTATCTGGCTGACATGTGCTGCGTGCTGGTTGGCGATGTCCCTGTTAGGTGCTGCTCGGCTGACACTGGGTATGTGCTGGTCTGGTTGAGTCTGTTTGGTTGGGTAGCTGATGTTGTGTTGACTGGTGTCTTGCACTGTCTGGTTGTAGACGCAGGTTGCTGTTCTGATGTCTGATACGGGTGGTTTTTGCTTAGAGTTTTCTTGGGTGAGCTATGCTTCACCATTGCCACCATAGTTCTGAGTTCCAGTTTCTTTCTGAATGAATTGTTAATTATTCTTTCTAGATATTTCGGTTCGCGCAATGGTCAAGCCTGTTTCAGTGAGCACTTTATACGATCGAGGTGCCATTCTTAATCACTATGGCTTTCGCCAATTTCCTGGTATTTGATGAGGTCATCGAAACTGTATATCACTGTTAGACTGGGTAGATTTTTGTGCATTTCGTTGAATATTCGGCTTCGTTTTTTCTGCTTCTTTGTGTTGGTGCTTGGCTCAATGGTTGGGACTTGGCTTTAGGAGATTTTTGTTGTTGGTCAGATGGTTCACTGTAAGTTGCTCATTAAGACGTTGAACTGGGATTGTTGTCATTGGGCTAAGGTGTATTCCTATACTCTAGTATAGCAAGATACGGATCTCTATCATCCAACTTTGCTTTTCTAATTAGGGCCTTCGCAGATTCCGCGGCTTCAGCTTGCGTTACTTTGGTGATGGTACGGCGAGGACGTCACAATGAGAAAGTCCACTTCTTGCAAAACTTCTGAAATTTCTCGCCCTGTATATTGCGAGCCGGACAGACAATTACCTCTGGTATGCCCGTATCTGGCAAATTGTTGCTTTGAGTTTCTTATGGGACTGTGCTTGCTGTTGTGTGCATCCCCACATAGTCGATTTCCCAAAATCCTGAGAAATAGTATACGGTATAAGATAATCAAGACCATGTATGGTGAACAGTCGGTACCTTTCTACACCCACGGTCTATTGGTAGTTTAATGCTGTTCAAGGTTTCTTCTGGTGCTTTTTGCTGTTCAATTGCTGACATATTTCACACCTGGAGATGTAGTCAGAAATGTGTCAGCGGGGCCAGTAGATAATTCTCTACTCTTCTTAAGGTAGCTTCTACTCCATGTGCATGCATGTATTCTGGCCAACATTCACTGCGTGCTGCAGGTAGGTATCACTAAACGTTCACCCTTGTAGATGAGATCGTCTTGCACTGTTAACTCCTCTCGTATGTGAAAATAGGTTGTAGCTGTGGTGGAATGTCTGCTTTGTTGCTGGCCACCCTCGGTATGTAGTGCTTTAATTGTTGCATCGGGAGTCGTCTCTAGTTGCTGTTGAGTCTCGCTATGGCGTCCTTTGCTAGGTCCACATCTTCTATCATGTTTTAACGCTTTCGATTCCTGCTGGTTTAGTTGGGCTGTTCATTTGTGAAATAGGCCCCTTGCTGAGGGATCGGCGAGATAACATCTTGTCCTGTGGCAACATAGGTATGGCATACTCTATGCTGTCATATTCAACAACATTACGTTGTAAGCGATTTGGTGACTTGGTGAACTGTTTTGTGGAGTAACCTCCCATCGAAGTGGTTTATGAGTCACTTTGAACTTGTGACTGTCTTCAACGTGTATACATGGACGTTTTAAGCCATACATAGCAGCCAATAGCTCTTTCAATTTGAGCATCGGGTTTTCTGGGTCAGTACACTGTAAAATTTCCGTAATTAAGAAAAACAGATTTGCCGTTAATTTAGGAAAAATTACTAGTTTAGAAAACAATTAAAAATAAAAAAACAAAAAACATAAAAAATAGCTAAACCTGTAATTTACGGAAAGATTTCAAAAATTTATGGGCAGCACTATTTCCGGAATTTTTTTTGGTTCCGTAATTTAAATTACGGAAAAAATTCTGTTAAAATACATATTTTTTTCCATAATTGAGACAAATTTCTGTAAAATTACTGGTCAAAGCTTTCCGTAACTGACAGAAATTTCTGTAAATGTACCCTAAAAATGAGGAAATACTGCTGCCAGAACATTTCGTAAATTACGGACATTTTTTTACAGTGTAAGCGATCTGCTAGGTTAGGGCGACTGGTTGTCCCTATGGAAAGTAATGCTGCACCCAAACCGGTTTCTGATGAATAACTTGGAGTGTGACCTCTTGTCATGCTAAGTACCTAAGTACTGGATATGCTGTGACTGGTTTAATCTTGTCAAAAGCTGCGTGTGGCTTGCTGTCCATTCAAATATAACACCTTGGACTGTTAACTGTCTCTGAGAGCGGGTCACAGAGATCACGGAGGTTGGGCAAGGAACTGCCAAGTAGTTGACAATCCCAAAACCGTTGCATGCTTTCACATCGTGGGGACCGGCATATCTACCACTGCTTGATCTTGCGGGGGTTGAGGTAACAATCCTGACTGCTGATCACATGACAAGAAGGGATTTGCTGTTGTCATCCCAAAAACTGTGCCTTCTCTTGGTTGAGTTAAGGCCGGACTTGCTGGCAACGCGCAACCAGTGGAAGTAAGCGGTTGTTATGGTCTTGTACTGCTTCCTCTTGTGGTGCACCCTACTACAAGCTCAGTAGATCATCTGCAATGATCTTAACTCCTTCAAGACCTTCTAATGCTGAGCTTGCGCCTTGCGTATTCCTTAGGGGCGCTCTGAGTCCAAACGGCATATCGTAACACCGGAAACGACCCGTTACGGTGAGTTACAAAGGTGAGTTTGAGCAGCTGTACTCATCCGTTCCACATGCCAAAATCCATTTTTAGCATCGAGGACATAAATACTTGGCCTGATCAATCAGGTAGATATCTTCGAGTGTGGTCATGTGGGGCGACTTCTCTGATTGCCAATGTTGAACTCATTTGGGCCAAACATAAGCGAAGTTTGACTGATGGTTCTTGACCATAAACCAAACGCGGAGACCCAGTTGTGGCTTGGGTTTTGGACATGATGCCTTGTTTTAGCCAGGTGCATCCCAACTGTGTTTTTGTTTCTGCTTGTAACGCTACTGGAAATCTACGTGCGGCCGTGATCACTGGTTCACCGTATCGTCCATTCCAATATGGTCTGCCCAGGAATTTTCCCGTGCCTCAAAAACATCAGGAAAATTCTGTCAATAAACATGAGTCCTAGTAAGAGTTTGCTGTTGTGATTTTGATTGCCTGTTAATTGCTGTTGTGGCTTTGCAGTTGCTGATTGATGCCTGTTGAATTGTGTTGCTGCTTTGCAGTTGCTGATTTTGCAGTTGCTGATTGCAGTGGATGAGTGGTGCTGCTGATTTTGCTGCTGCAAGTGGTTGTCGCTGATGAATTTGCTGTAGCTGACTTTGTGTTTGCTGGTTTTGCGAGTGTATTTGCTTGCTGTACTGGCCTTGGATGGGACGTGCTGCACTTTTGCTTGCTGTATTGGACTTGCTGCCTTGCTATTTGCTGCTTGGCTTGATGTACTCTTAATGGCTGATACACCACTCATGTTTTGATACTGAAACCTCATATAAGACCCATTTTTTAGAACGATTTGCGTCCCAAGATGGTACTAGCGCATCAGCCCAAGAAGGTTTTGGTTAGCACGAACGAGCATACCAATTCTGCACACGGAAAAAGTCAGAGAAAAATATAACTTTTGCAAATCTGAAAGTCTGCGGGGACCCGTTGGGTGTAGCCCCAGGAGAGGGGTAAAGTTACTACGGGGGTCCAAAGTTTGAACTGCTCCAAATCTAATATAATCATAGCTCAATTATTCCGTAGGAAGCAGGCGTAAAAAAGTCAATGGGTCACACGCGTGTGGTGCTTCCTTCCAAGATATTTGGGAAAATAGGCTAAAGTTCATTTGTTTATTTCAAGCAAAGGTCACCTGTCAATACCCGATTTGTTTGTAAAAATATTATTTTCAATGTTTAATAGTACTGAATCCAAATATGAAATGCTATTTGCACTTTCGGGAATCTCCTTGTTGTAACCTTGTATAATGGAAGGGTAAAAAATTCCCTGTAGGACTTTATGGGGACGGGGACATTATTATCTCCCTATGAAAGGGAAAACCACCCTATGCAACAATAAACGCTTATTGTGAATCGTATTCATTAAATATTTTTTCAAATATTTTACAAAGGAATCTTTGTATTACAAGTTGTCTTCTTGAAAAACAAATGACCTTAGCCTATTTTCCCAAATATCTTGGGAAGGAAGCACCACCCCACCTGTGACATGACTTTTTATGCCTGGTAACCTAAGGAATAATTGAGCTATATTCATAGATTTAGAGCAGTTCAAAATATTTGACCCCATCGTACATTTTCCCCCTCGCCGGGGCTACCACGCAACAAACCAGGGTTCTCCGCCGCCTTCATATTGCAAAAGTTATATGTTTCTCTGCAATTTTCCCGTATTCAGCCATTGGTTTCTCGTGCGTCGAACCAAAACCTTCTGGGCTGACGGTTCTCTACGTATTTGCGGTCAGATACTATTTCAAATCCTACCAGATACTTCTTGGTTTTTGGATTCGTGGACTTCAATGTGGTTCTTCCGACTGGTGTCACCAGGCTGCCATCGTACATTTTTAAAATGGTTTTTGTTGGGCTCAATTGTGTGCATGAATTTGTCAAGATACTTTTGTGGATAAATCAATGAGGCTCCGGCAAATCTACTCGAACGGTACTCTTGCATGACCTCTCTGCTGATTGCCTACACGCATTGGCAATGATACTATCACCTATCTGTCAATTTGCACTATCGTTCTGACATCATCATACTCTGATCTGAATTGTTGCTTCCTGATACAGTTGTTCCACTTGGTCTACACGCTCGGACGGCTGCGGACAAAAACATTCAAAATGGTTATAGAGGCCACATCTTGCACACCTTTCCAGAAGCTGGGCAGCTGTATTTGTCTCGTTTGTGCGTTTTGCCACCAGTACCAACATGCTACTTCATTGGGATCGTCTTACTTGTGTATCATCTTTACGCTGCTTGCGCGACTTGCTTCTTGCTCGAGTTTGTTGCGTACGTGACTCACGGTTGCTGGACCTGTTTTTGGTTTAAAGTTGTCGTCTTTTGCTTGCGGCTGTCGTTGCTTCTTTATCTGATGTACTTCACTAGAATCCTGTTGTCTGTGCCCTCTATTCGTCTGTTCGACCTTGACTACCTCACTAGGCCCGGCACATCGTATCATTTATCCAAAGTTTGTTCCCGGTATTAACAACCGTTTTCCCGCATTACTGGGAATATTTATTCACTATCATGATAACGGTCTGAGTTTTTGTGATTCCTCTAGATCCACCTAATTCACATGTTGATGCTAGTTTTAACTTCAGTGAGCACTGATCCATAATTCAGCTCTATCCTGTTTACGTGGAATAACTCTGTATCGCGCCACTTTATGTGCGTTTGTACCAACTTGTTAATTTCAAATTCTTGAGAACGTTTTTTCTAGCGTGCTGTCGACTACCATCTGTTTTAAATGTGTCCATGATAGCTCGTCCCTCCCTACCATGAGATATTTTAACAAATCTTTTTGTTTTTTTTAATTTATTGTTAAATTTTGCCCTCAATTTTTGGAAATGAAATATATAAAAGACAATGCTTGTCCTTCCAAGCTATCCATTGTTCCGCCATTACCACTCTTATGGATGTTGAAAGCTAGTGGCCTAGGAGGCTTTAATTGCATGATCATGGGAATGTCTGGTCAATGTTGTGTGCTGCTGCTGCTTCGCCACCATTTTCACTAACGGGAACGGGGTCCCCACAGGAATCTGCATCCGCCATTTACTAATCAGTGTTGCTTAGTAGTGGTTAGTGTGCTTTTTTACGAAATTACGTTGGCGTAAAGGTTGAACTGCGAGACGCTACGTTTACACTCAAAATGTTAACGGTTTTTTTATAAAATGGCTGCTTTCAAATTATTTTATGGATTATAGCCTTGCCCATGCTGTATCTTGCTGCTATGCTTGCTTGCGTGACAGTTATGGTATAGTTTGCTCTTGTTATGCCTAGCTAGCCTAGGCGTGAACTTAGTCTTAGTAGTAACTAGTAATTAGAACCCTCTGTAGAAACTTACGTGCCAAACTCTAATACACCCAGCGACCCGGCCCCTAAAGTCGACACAGACAGGTTTATGTAAGTTTAACTGAATTAAAGTAAGGGGTTTTAAGCCTTCGTGCCAAACGTTCCCTAGCTATCGATTGTCCACCAAGTACTAATCGACACAGAATTCAGATATGACCTATACAGAGACAGTTATTCACGCTACTGTACATATCACTCATAGCGATTTTTATCGCCCTGAATATTGACCCTACTTTAATTTTAGCACAATCTGGCTTGTGTAGGTGGTTGGGGATTCGGTAATCTGCGATCACCATGTTATTTAAAGGTGCCAACGAGAGATTTTGAGGCACCCAAATTTGGTGTCATAATAAGCAATTTCATATAGACTAGACAATCATAGATTCTAGCCTTGTATTTGGCTACACAAATGCCTTAAAAGAGAGGAAACCGGTGATTCGATTTGATTATATTTTCAATATAAAACATGGGCTGAATTTCGTATTTGCTCTAACCAATTAGAAATTCGAAATTTTGTACCTAAGAAACATCTCTCAGCTTATTCCTTTCAGATGGTTTATTTTTGGATGGAAAGCTTTACATCAGGGCAAAAATCAGTACTTCATTTATTTCAGGGGCCACCTGATAGGTGAAATATCTAGTTGCACCTTTAATTGTTGGGTTCTATATGAAGGAATGGAGGCGGAGGTGTTCTTTATATAATACATTATTAAGGCATAGTACCAGGCGCAGGCGGCCATGAGTGCCTCATTCCGGTGTTGCCAGTTGCATAACCCCTATAGGAAACACTGCCCGTTGCCACATGAGTAATGCTACTTCTCCAACAACCCATGACCGACCCCACATCAAAGCACCAAATTGGCGCTGTGGTTTGCACTCAGGGTATTACTGTAATTTCTTTGAAATTTTGGTGAGTTGCTATAATGAATGAGGCTGGCCGCCACGCATGATCTGGACCCAATGCGCATAAGGATTATCCTAGCCAATGAAGGACGCGCAGGAGGCAATAAAGTTTACAGTGGACAACCGCCGCCTGCGTGAATATAGCTGAGGACTAATCAAAATGCTTGTCGCTTGATTAATTTCAGACTTGCAGATTCCCATATCCTCAAAGAGTTGATCATCGCAATGCAAAAATGCGAAATTGCTGCAACTTTAACATTTTAGCAAAAATTCTAGAGGGTGTCCACGAAAGATTTGTCACCATTTGATGTAGAATATTTCTTAGAGATGACAGTTTTGTTTTCAGGTGGACACCCTAGCGTTTTCATGGCATTTAAATTTTGCTTGCATTCATTTAACGTGTAAGCACGTGGTGTAAGCAAAATTGGCGCTGCGATTTCAAAATTACCCCTGTTGCCAAGTTGAATCGTTGTTACCCGATTGCTAAACTGATCACTGTGACATCATGGACATGGTGTATCGTTCAGTATTGGTTGCTAACACCATTCCTAGGGAAAGTACTTACGCAACATACCGTATAACCGGGGGCGGGATCGCATAATGAATGGATATGGGTGTAAGGCTGGACGCAGTCCAAAAACGGGGGCATGTTGACAGGGACTAAAAATAAGGAGTCTTTGGGTGAAAATTTTCAAATTTCCCCCCAAAGGGGGTTTAGGTGACAGTGGTAAATTTTCAAAAAAATGTGTCTTTGGTGACAGTTTCCAAATACATGGGGTCTTTGGGTGACAAAGCGGTGCTGAAAACTTGGGGTCTTAAACTCTTGCGTGCGGCAGCGAGTATGATGATGGGCCTATGACGTCACTTGTTGACATCCAGGACGCCCTCGTTGTTTCTGGCTAGGCAAAATATTACAGTAGTTTCTGTGACCCGACAATAAAATATGGTTATAAATTACTGGCAGAATCTTTCCTGATCTAAATTGGTCACAAAATGAAGCTGGTAGCATAAGCTTATTATGCTTGATAAGAAAGTTAAGTATTTTACTTCGAAACAACAGTTCAGCAAAAAACGAATTTCCCCATGTAAACAAAGTAGTGCGCTCTAAAATAAACAAATGTCACATCATCTATACTTGCTCAAGATGAATTTTGGTCAATTTTTGTCTTTTCTTTCTTGTTATAACCATTTCTAAAAATTATTTATTTTCATGAGTCGTGAAAATGCATTTCAAAATATTATAAAAAGTAAAAAAAAAAAAATGCCTTTGTTTTTGTTTGTTTTTAGATGGCCTCCCAAAGGACCTACAAATATTTGGAAAGCCATCTCAAATGCCACTACTGACTTTATGTGTTATACACTTAACTATACAGAATTGGCTCAGGGCGTGCAAATATTTTAACTAACACTTAAACATACCCCGTCACCCCAGATGAAGTCCCTCCTATGGTAGTTATTACCAGCAATCTGGTGCATCTCTTTTTCTTGTCCCTACGTGATTATAGTGGCACTTGTCAAATAATAACCCCACCAAATTACAATTTATTCGGAATGCCGGCCGGCAAGGGAGAGCTTTAAGTTTTGTACACGAATCAATAGGATGTTTGTTTGGGTTTTTTTTTTTTTTTTTTTTAAAACACAAACATCAAAATGTGAAGACTGTCATCGGTGGATTTGGGTCAGAAATTTTGGCGTGAGATGTACTTCATAAGGTTTGCAATAGTTTTCCAAGAAGTACCATCAAAGTCGTCCTCATTGGCATGCAATACACCATAGCCAAACATGACCGATATACTAGAGGGGTCGAAGCTAGAACAGCACCAATATGCCAAAATTGTCGTTCACATAGCCTGGTGTGGTTGGCGGTGGTGTAGCCACTATGTGTCACCTCTTCATATCAGTAATCGCTTCTGTTTCAGTGACCGGTGTGTAAGTAATCATAGTCCCCGGCAGGTATCATAGTCCTGGCGCCATAGACGACAACGAAAACTACTTGTGGCGTGAATACTCAACTGAATCAATTGCCCTATTGTTCCCATTGTTCCCGTACGTGAGCCCGGAGGACTATACTCCTGCCAGAAAAACAAAAAACAAAAAAAAAAAAAAAAAAAAAAAAAGAAAAAAAAAAAAAAAAAAAAAAAAAAAAATAAAACATTAAAAAAAAAAAAAAAAAGGTGCACCGGTCCTGGTTTCAGGAGCGTATCACTTTCCCGATCACTCTCCGTTTACTCAGCTAGTCAGCAACTTTTGGTCCTCTTCATTTAATATGTCAATATGGGGAAAGCCAGGTGGCCTTTCATTTCAATAGTGATAACTCTTTGTAAGTACAGTATTGACATGTTATGTAAGCCACGGATTCGGGTCATTATATTATAAAAGAAACGTTAAACTAAGGACTGGGAACCATACATTACATTGTTATTCGTTCCCCCGACATACAGGCAAAATACCTCGTAATGCAAAGTCACGTGTTTTGTCATGTTGACTAAGTCTTAGATACTGAGTCACGCAGCCCAGGCCCCCCCCCCCCCTAAGGCTGGACAATTACGTACAAACCATAAGTGGCCACTACACCTGTCAAAGCAAACGTAACACGATCAGTGGAACTGAACTTTGATTAGTTTTCAATGAACTTGACTTTAGTTACTTAATAACAAAAACAAGAACACAATTGTGGAAATAAAAGTAAACATGGAATAAGGTATGGTATGTCTGTAGTGTGCATTTCTTTTTATCAAACTTGGAATGGACAGAAAAGCAATGCTGTTACATAAGAGCCTGATCTTTAAGAAGCGAGATCTTTGCAATTTTCACAGAAAGTACAAAAAGAGGACATTTTTTGGGACACGCTTGATGCTAAACTACTTTTTTGCGGACCGTTCAATATATATTATCTATATATAAAGTATGCCAGAATGGTGAAGTATTGTGCATTTTGGGTGAAAAGTACCCCAAATTTGGCACAGAGGTAGCTATTGATATACTAAACAAATCTGGTCTAGGGGCCAAATTAATTTCCTTTCAATATGGCCGCCATTTTCAAGATGGCCGCCATCCTATAAAATGCATTAATTATTGCAAAAATATGTGGTGTAAACTTCATTATCAAGGTCAGATAAGACTTGGTTTAACTTTTTTAATCAATTTTCTGTTATTTTACCAAAATCGTAGTTTAATTCAAAATGGCGGTCACGCATTGGGGCCTAAATTCAAGATGGCTGCCGCTCACATGAAAAAGCTGCTTATTTTGTAGTTTACAGTGCAAACCATGGGTTTCGTTGATTTCCTAAAACTTTGGGCCCTCAACATATCCAAACCTACATTTTATTGTCGTAAATGCCAATGTACATGATATAAAAATGGCTGCCACATTCAGAATGACTGCCAAATTAAAAATGGCAGCTACTGTAACCTTGATATGTTAAGCCTTTCGGACCGATAGAACGCCTGAGCGTTTCTTGCAAATAAATAAATACTTGAAAATACATTCAGATACTATTTTGGTATGTCAAATGTGGAACAATCCAAAAGATGGCAAGTTTGGTATAGTTTTCACGTTTATAATGTGATTTTACAACTTCGGGCAAGGCGTTTTGCCATGGAGAATGCATGTGAATTGCTACTGCTGAGAGATCTAGACATGTCTTGAGGTGACAGTTCAAAAATGAAATCCGACGAAAATTAAATTCGGGTCGAAAGGGTATAACGGTTAGTATTAATTTATATGTGTCATGGTAAAAAATGATAAGATTTAATCAACTTGATTCAAACTCTAAAACTTAATGGCGTCGTGGTATGGCTTAAACATTTTACATTTTGGGTCTGCATGTGATATCAAATAAAAATATGGCGGTCATGTTCAAATGGCTTCCACTATTAAATTTAATAACAGACCTAAATGTACTGCTGGTGTTCTTTGTCAAGTGGTACCTCACAGGTCCTATTGCCATTCTACAGGTAATTTCTTTCTGTGCTGCCTTGTGCTTGCAATGTGGTAATTTCTAAAAGACTGTTATCATATTCGAAAATAGTGCGATAGTAACTTTGTTTAGCATTTACTACGGAGTTATTAATTCTTTCATATTAAAAAATGGATTGTTGTAAGGTGAGGCATTTACTGTTAAAAAATTACCAAGTATATTAGGCTTGGTTTCCACGTCATTCATTTACTCATATTATTCATTTTGTTATTTTGATACTTCATACCTCCAAATAAATTGTATGCATGCATGCACCCCTTGATAGTTTTTTTTAAACAGAACACACTACCGTAGCTAGAGTCTAGTGAGCCGGTAAGGTAGGTGTGCTGTTAGTGGCGCTGGTTTTTGTAAATTTTTGTTGATAATAACAGTTACTAACAATCTAACTATCTATCTCCATGCACACACGAAGAGGCAGGTATTCACTTCATGAAGGCCAATGTGCGGCTCAAGGATAACAAAGGTCATGCTGAGTTACTTGGTTGACACAGCGTTGTGATTTGGTTTGTACCTTGTTAGCAAGTCCCAACCTCACTTGCACTCTGGCTAGCTTGGTCCGGGAAGGAATCGCCGATTCACACCAGTACATATTATGCCCAGACCCTAAAGACCAGAGAAATCTTTGTCTCTGCTGATGTTCACACCTTCACCGGTTGCAACAAGGGAAAAACATGCAAAACATTGGGAAGCAAGCAAAATTTTCCATGATGTTGTCAAAACCTTTTGAAAAAACCTTGGCAGAACGCCTCCTTAAGAAGATACCTTGAAGAAACTATAATGCCAACCATTGCAAGATTTGTTGACCTATGTACCACAGAAAACAAGATTCCGAGCAGCACAAAGAGCAGCAACCATCAGGAGGACATTACCGGGGACAATCATTGCTGCGAGCTCCAAGCTCAAGATCCAGCTGACGGGCGTCAGGGAAAATTACAGCTCAACAGTCCTGTGTGGACAACATTGCCAGAGGCATCAAAAAAAAAAGCATGCAACATAGCAGGTCACAAACTGTGAGTGTGGACTGTAATTGTAACTAGAAGATGCTTTGTGTGTTAAAATGGCTGCTTTACTGAATTCTACAAGGTCCTGTCTGTGCATTGTCACTCCAACAGTGGGCAGACATTGGAATTATGCAAGGGTCCTTGTATGTGCATTGTTGCGCCAACATGTGGCCGACCAGGAGATGTTCCATTGTCTGATGTGTCCTGTTCTACAATTACATGGTGGTAGTGGCCTGCTCTGACTTCCAGGTTCGCCCCCATTCGCACGGCAACTGGCTTATCCGATGTATGGTTTTGAAAATCTGTGAGGGACATCGCCATTCAGCCCAATGAGGAGTCAGCTCCAGGTGGGTGATTCACATCAGGGTCAATACCACATAGATGTACTTCATAGCAAGTCTTTCTTTCCACAAGGCGACTCTCTTAAACTCCTTTGAGACTGTTCAAGGGGTTGGAATTGGCTTGAGAAACTCTATCTGGATGTAAATCGATTAGCGTGGTTCGGTCCGGACATAGGGTTTTTCACATTAGTATTGGCAGCTACCTCTCGTGAATGCTCGCTTACACTATAATAGATGTTTGGTGGAGCAATTCATGCCTAGGATGTATCAGTTGTCCGTTGACATTCTGTGATAAGATGGCAGGAGGCATTTAATGCGGTGGATTCAAGCTTTTTGCATGGGTTGACCTTTCCAACAGTGGTTAGCATACTCTGCCACATTAGTAGTACAGGACAAGTGCCGTCGAATCTTAGGGTATGTGGGCGAGCAACCCATCTTGTGCCAGTGAGGGGTGTTCAAATGGTATTACGTGAGCATAACTTTACTCTTCTTGTCATGATTTGGGTCTTATAAGAGAGAAAGAGTGCGGTCCCACAGATAACTCATAGGTAGAACGAATATCACAGTGCTATAGAGTCTTCCAGGCCAGGTTAATTAAGCCTGACCATTTGGCTTCACGTTGCGTAGAGGAAAGTACATATTCTGTGTCTTAAATGGATTTTTCAACCACGGTGCTCTAACCAACTGAGATATCAAGACCGGGGTTTGGTTGAGGTAGCAGAGATAAGAGTTGTTAGGTTCGAAAGGTTGTCCATTTTTCACTAGCGTGATAGTAATAGGCGTCGCCAGTTCCGAATCGCCAGGCGCACATGTTTTTTTTTTCAACACTTGTGTGCGTGGCTTCTCCGGGAAGATAAATAAATATCCATCCATTGTATACCTGGCGACACTAAGTAGTTATAATTTAAACTTGGTTGGGTGTAACATTTTGGCTGCTTGTGAAAGTTAGTTTTGTTGGATACCTTCGACTCGAAGCTTTCAGATGGTAGTAGACATTTTCTTGAATATTGCTGTTATGGGTCATTAGTGGATTCAATTAAGGTGTGCTTGATTTTGACCCTTTTCTATGACACTTCCTCACCTTTAGCAGTTCTTTTAACTGAGAAAGCATCGCTTCAAAACAAATATAAAGTATTGTAAATATACCGTTATGATGTATCCGCTAGAAAAGCGATGGGGACACCTTTCGGACCTAACAACCTATAGATGATATCTATCGTCCTCTACCAACACAGTCGTGATTAGCTCAGGTGCAGTTTGGTTAGAGCGCCGTGCTAGTAACGTGCTACGTAATACGGAGGTTGCCAGCTAGATCCGGCCGGGCGCACATTTTTTTTTTCCAACACTGTGTGCGCTGCGGTATTCCAGAGAAAAGATTAATAAAATCCATTCTTGTAACCGGGAGAACTAAGTAGTTAATAATTTCAACTTGGTTGGTGTTTGTTTGTGTGTTGTTGTAAACATTTTTGGCTGCTGTGGAAGTTTGTTGGATACCTTCGACTCCAAGCTTTTGATTGTAGACCATTCTTTCTTGAATATTGTTATGGGTCATATCGGTATTCAATTAGGTTGGGGCTTGATTTTGAACCTCTTCTCTGAACACTTCCTCACCTTTCAGCAGTTGTTTTAACTGAGAAAGCATCGGCTTCAGGCATGGTGGAATACCCTTGGGATATTTAGTACATTCCTTGGAAAGCCATGGTATGTTCCGTCCTTCAGCTCTGGTATGAATCTCCAGCAAGTATTATTCACTCGAGGTTGGGCAAAATTTGTCAAGTTATGGAGTTTTGGAGCACAACTTTCTTAACTTTCTGTAGTTAAAGTGCCTTTTAAAAGGACTTTGTTTTGGCTTACTGACCTGCGCATTCAGCATTGACGTAGATTAGAGTTAGTGGAAACGGATCCGAAACAATCTTGCTACACAGGTTAGAGATGTTTTGCAAAAAATAGCTTGTCCGCTTTATTGGCTATTGTAGCCCATTGGGTACTATGGGTTGAAATCGCCAGTAAGAAATGAGGTTTAGTGGAATTTCCGAAATTGAATTGGGGGTGCTTGAATGAAATCTACTGATGGGGTTTGTTAACTATGACACAACCGAGCTCAATGGTGAGGATCTTCGATGTGGTTCAGCAGATATTAGGCGCCTTCTACAACGGGGTCGGTTTTCACACATTAGAGCACTTCCAAACTGTCGATGTGGTCTCCCGATGGCAAGGGAATGTTCAGGGGGGGGGGGGGGGGGAAAAGGTAGTGTAAAGACATTTGCTACACATTAAGGCTACCAAAGTGCTTCTGCAGATGTCAACTGCTCTTTTGGGTGGTGGCAATTGGCCATCATTTTGAATTTTGCCTGTAAAGTGCAACGAATAGGATTCGTTGCTCCTGCAATCAGTTTTTTTTAAACAAACCACAGAGCAACAAACCAAATCAAATAGGGTATGTTATTTTTAATGAAAAAAAAACATTCAAGTAGCACGGATGAATCATTGCTGCCGTAAGTGGAAACTTCTAAAAGTAGTGGCCATTTCGAGGTTTGGCAGCCATTCTGGCCCTGAATTATTAATGGGAAAGAAACAATTAACAAACAGACCTTATTGTTTTCCTCTTAAAGACCATCAGTGATTTGAAAAAATTTGAAAATGCAGGAAAATAGCTTCAAGTGAAGGATAAGCGTTAGAATCTCATTAAGTTACCTTTTCCAGCGTTAGAATTGAAAGAAAAGGAAGAAACGGCAGTGTTCCCAAGATACGATTCTCAGCAACTTCGTGTTGTAGTAAGTGTCCCGTACGGGACAATAACGACTAAAATCTCCGACCCGGTCCTATTAGGTTGCTTTGGTCTTATCATTTGCAGGGTATGTTAGGATACCTGTACTTGTTAACATACACAAAAAAAGCTGAATTTTTGATGATTTTTTTCGATTTGCTGATTAGCAAATCACTGAAAGGTCTTTAGGATGGAATTCCTACTTGAGGGATTTCCAAAGATTAAGAAAACAGTCATTTCTTGAAATCAAAGGAGATAAGCTCAAGTGACAAAGTAGCCGCCATTTTGGATTGTCGCCGCCATTTTGGATTCCAGTCTTTATTTGGTTGTATTCTTAAGGTGCTGTGAATTCTATCTTTATTGCACATTGTTCAATAACACCCTTAGGGAATCAGTAACAAGATCAAGAAAAACAATTCATTTCTTGTTAATCAAATGATATGACTTCAAATTGGTCGCCACTTTGGATTTTCTGCCATTTTGGATCAATTTTATATAATATATATATGTGTGTTTGTGTGTTGTTGTTTGTGGTGTGTGTGTGTGTGATGGTGGTGTGTTGTGTGTGTGTGGTGTTTGTTTGGTTAAGACACGGCAACGTGATTCATCCGTCTGAAGATCGGTTACCCAGTGTGATCGTTAGTGAGGGTTGGCCGTGATAAACTCAGGGGCTAGATTAATTTATTTCACGCTTCCTGTAATGGAGTGAGCACCCTTAATCAAAGATGGTCAACTAGAAATACTACTGTTTACGTGGGACGTGATGTTTAAACCTTCCCCTATCATTTAGAGTTTTTCTTCCTTCTGTCATTTTTTTCGATGGAAAGATACAAACGAGTATTAACAGGACATAGGGACATATCCTATTAATTGTACTCTAATATTTTTACTCTTTCGTGTGGATCACTAATGTGTCTTTAAATACGAATACAAGGTTACGTGTGAAAAGATTACTATTATGTTGTGCCAAGTGAAACATATCAATGATAGACATTGATTACACATACGATTTGTTTGTAATTATCCCGTACACTTGCTTTAATTTGTTGTTGGGTAGCGGTCAACAATGTCGTCCTTACGAGAGCTGTGGAGTGCCAATCGTGTGAAACGTATTTTGAATACGGAAGAAATCCCAAAACTCGGTTTAAATCGTCTTCAGGCCAAATTCATCCCATGAAAAATGTGTTTCAACAGATTGGCAGTCCTCATGGTGTTACAGGGGTTGGCATCCACCTACTAAAACATGTAAAAATGAAAGAATCGAAATTTTTGCCCTATCCCCCTGATAGCTATAAAGACCACACTGGGCATCAAGGTACTGTAACCCCAGAGCTAGGGTCCAATGTTGTCGCTAATGCTAGAGCTGCAGGGGATTGTTCTGTAACCAAACCGGTGTATAGAATTATAGTCCGGCGTACTCATAGTCGGGCTACAACGGTAAAAGAATAGAGCACTCGATTCAGTTGACTCTTCAACGAAAATTAGTTTCACGCGAGGATGTGGCTCCCGCCGGACTAATCTGCTTTCACACCGGTTTGTTTTGTGAAAGTAAATAAAGTCCGCCGGGAGCCATAGTACGGGCTCACATAGACGACAACGGAATATAAAGCGTGAAACTAAGTTGCGTGAAGAGGCATCTGAATCGAGTACCCAATTCTTTACCGTTGTAGGTAGGACTGAGTCCGGCGGACTATAACATTTCTACATCGGGTTTACCCGACCCATTCCCCTGCATGGCCACTGTGAATTCAACCGTGTCCGTGAGTGTTACGCATCAGTCTGTAAAGGTATTGTATTCTAGCTATTCTTAGCGATCAGGGCATTCAAACCTTTGGTAAGGTGGATGATGACGGAAAGTACAATACGTGACGCCCTTACGAAATGGCAAGATATATGCAATCATGCAGCAAGCTTGCAGAATGCTCTGCAAGCATGCTTGCACACACACAAGCTTGCAAGCATGCTGCTTGCATGCCTTGCAGCAATCAAAATTTAAAGGCTTGCGCAAGCTAGTATTGGGAACATACGCGGACATAATGTGCAAGCTTGCAAGATTGCACGCAGGGTGCTTGCAGGATTGAGCGCAGGGTGTGCTGCAGATTTGCGCGCCGGGTGCTTGCAGGATGCGCGCAGGGTGCTGCCGGATTGCGCACGGGTGCGCTGAAAGGATTGCGCGAGGGTGCTTGCGGTTATCAGGCTTGCGCACGTCGTGGCAGGCTAGTATTTGGAACATTACTCGCATGCGCACGCTTGCAAGTGGTGCAAGCATGCGCACGCTTGCAAATATGGTGCAAGCATGCATACGCTTACAAATGGTGCAAGCATTGCCGTACGCTTGCAAATGGTGTGCGGCAAGCATGCGACAAGCTTGCTGCAAGCTTAGTGCAATTTTAGTATTACGAGCATGCGCAGGCTTTCAGTACAACATTGCAAGGTGCTGCAGCAAGCATGCAGGTTGCATGCAATGTAGCGTGCGCAGATGCTTGCGTTACAGGGCGTCTGGAATGGAAACCTTCCCTACGGAAACCAATTACCAAAGAATTTTTGCATAGAATTCATACCGTGTGAATGTGAAGGGTTATAAGACAACCAAAAGAGCAATCCCAAATAAATTTTAGGTTTGGGTGGTTAAATTAGACTGTGCAAACTCATTGTTTTCAAAAAACAGACATCAATACTGTCTTTTAAGGCGGGTGAGAGTTATCGCTCCCCTCTCTCCGTAAGTGCATTTGATCACTCCCGATGCAGCTCTTCATAAGTGCATTGTATGAGAGCATTTGTAGCCTTCTCTTGAAAGCTTCATTTTTTATGAGGTACATTGCATGTGCAGGGTAAATATTCTTTAAATCTCCTCCAGATTTGAATACTTCTTACTTTGATAATTACAACTTTTAGGAGAGCACTTCTTTGACATTGAGCCTTGCACTTGCATCTAACACTAAAAATTAATACACCTACAATAACATGTATGTCACAACTCAATCGTACAATGGTTTCAAATACTGGTACACATTTTCACACCAGCGTTTGAAACAGATCACGTATGGTTTGCAAAGGTCCATGATGAAATGTTGTTTGATCAGACATAATAGGGTTCATTAATTATTGTTTAAGTCACTCATAGCCTATTGTGTACTTTTTGTATGCACACCTTATACAGGTGCATAGCTATAAAAGTGTCTATACTTCTTAAGTTTTTAACAAAAAGTCTACGCGAATTCATTCGTACGGGGGGACCCATCATTAATTTAAACATCTGAAAAGGCAATGAGAGAATTGTGATCTTTTTTAATTGCTGATTTTTGCTGGTAAGACTACAGTCGACGGGCAGTTCTTTTCCAATTCAGGAGATCGCCGCGAAAAATAAAATTACTGCTAATAACGCCGGTTCTACCATCAGAAAAACCCAAAGCGCTATGCATTGCCAGTGGGCCGCTTTCCCCTCAGGAGATTGTCAAAAAGTAATCGCTGCAATTGCTTCGTGAATGTTCACCTTGAGAGACCAGCTTTTAGCTGCCAGTGAGACGTTTTTTGTGTGGAATTTTGCTAGAGGGTACACGAACCATCGGCAATTAGCCAGAACGCAGTTTAGCTTACTGCCGGCGGTGTATGTCTAGAGCTCAAATGCTTGCTCAATTACTGTCAAGTTGATGGAGTGCATGACGTGTTACAGGGTTAAGTAACTCATAACGACAAGGCCGGAATTTAATTTTTCTACATGCTATTGGTGAAAATAAGGCCGTTTAACCCTATCCCGTCTGAGAGTCATTGAAAAGCTATCAAGTTGCTATAGATTGTAATTGCACTAGGATGTCAAAACTATTTATTTTTACCAGCAATGATCTATTGCATCTCGGCTGCTATCCTGTCAGAACACCCATTGCTTGCGATTGCCTTTCGGCCACTTTCCCTGAGGTCGCCAAAAATCAATTGCTTCCATTGCCTTGAGACGTCCAAGCACCATAACACGAAGTTCCGGTCGACAATCTTGTATTCCCCGCCATGCATACCTTCCCAAATGGCCTGACAGGGTTTTCTGTAGAGCTGTAAAGTCCGGTCATGCTTTTGATTGACTTCAGACCGGTTTCCTGGCAGGAGAATATTTCTGCCTATTGCAGTGAGACTAAAGAGGCTTTTCCTGCATGTTCCCGGCGCGCGGCCCAACGGCAATGGAAAGCAAGATGATTATCACGCAAAACCTTCCTATCCCTTCTGAAGTCAGGAGGGACACTTGCGGTGCCCTGCTATGACCCTCGGCCATTGTTTTTTTGGGGGGGGGGGTTATTTATGATAAGAACGTGTTTAGGGTTAAGGTGCAAAGAAAAAAAATCTTATTTCGCAAGTCCTAAAAGAATAGGGGCTGGGCTGCACTCATCGGCAAACAAAAGTCATGACCGAATTATTGTGGCTAGGGCATTTTCCTCACACTGCTGCAAGTCCCAGCGTCCAGGCCCCGAGGTTATTTGCTCCTTTTCCTGTTGTGCTATCGTGTGTGCTGCAGTGTACGATAATACGCGCCTGTTTAGTGTCTAACCGATCACCCGAATATCTGTTATACCGATTACCAGATTTAAACATTTCAAAATCGGTCATTCCGATTCTGTCTATTTTTGTTCTGTGTATTTTTTGCATTATCATCGCCGTTTTCGACAGCCAAAAGCGGCCAGAAAGTAGCAGATTGATTTAGGCAAGCCACTAAATCGGCGAACTAGTAAGTTAGGAACAAAATACACACGATTGTGTACCTTAATAATAAATTTGATTGTTTTAGTTTTGATATTTTTTTCACGTTTGAAGACATCAGTTTCGAACAATTTTAATTCAAGTTTGGACCTCTTAGATATTAATTTAATCGGTATATAGAAAATCGTTTTCAAAAACTTGAGGAATTTGCCGATTCCGATCTGTAAGGTCATAATCGGCCTCGATTTCAAGAATACCGATAATATCGGTTATCTCTAGCATGTTTGGATCCCATAACACGCATCCATGATTGATTAAAATTATTTGTTGTTGTCAACTTGTTGTACAGTGCATGTATGCTGAGGCGTGCGTACGGTTGGAATTGGACACGCAATTGAGAGAAAATATAGTATACCCAAAATCGGGTGGCGGATAACGTGCCAGCTGTGCATTTTTCCCTCAAAAGGCCCCCCCCAAAAAAAAATAATAAATAAAAAGGGAAATGAATAGTTAATCAACCACCACATCTTCTTCAACATACAGTTTATTCAGATGAGGCTCCATAATTCATTTAGGGTGGTGGCAAAATACAAATAATCGTTCGCTCTGTATCCTACTACAAATCCAATCCAATCATATAATTACTCATCAGGATCACCCAAAAAATGGATGCTGATTAAGTGGCAGCTGGGGTTTAGAAATGTGTCCGGTTGTACTGATACTGCATTTTGCTATTCAAAACGCACACCATATGTACGCGTTTTGCTATCGAAAATGTACATTCGCACACGACTAGATGTCAAACGGTGCATATTAGGTTCGTTGCATTCAAAGGTTCAATTTTCTCACCGAGTGTTAGCTAGGAGCTAATCCTTTCTGTTGTGATTTTGACCCCATTTGAATTGCCAAATTAGTAAGGTTACGGTACCTTGAACTGATCTATTGTATCGAGAACGAGCCAGAGTACCCACAGTTTTGCACGAAATTCAAAAATAAATAAGTTGGGAATCGAATTGTGCATATGTTTACTGTCAACCCGACGGGAGTACACGTACTTGAAATTTGAATGGCAGGCGTTTAAGGTGTTATGTCGCGTCCATTTTTTAAAAGTCTGACTGGGCACGTCGTACAGCTGCATGCACTCGATCAGCTTATGATAGCTGCCAGAAAATAATTGCCATACTAGTGTTAGTATACAGCCAAATCATGTGACAATGCATATGACAGGCTATGGCATGAGGCTCATGATAAACTGCATTATGCATGCAAGTTGTAACAATAGAAATAGTTTAGAAAATCAACAAATGCAATCATTAAAAAAAAATGACTATAGAAACAGCCCCCGTCATTGCCAGTGCAGTCCTATTTCTTAGCTAGTAGAGTATCACCTATACTATAAAGAATTGTTGTATTATTGTGCCACCAACCCTAGAATTCGGCAGGCCTCAAACTGCATCAACGCCACGGATTACAACAGCATTCAGTGTTGAACAGCATGCATGGCATTGTGAAGGATGTGGTGGCAGAATAATGATTTCATGCATACACCACCCCTGAAAACTAGGTTTAATACCGTACGATTACGATAGCCTTGGTAAATATGCCTGCCATGGCAAAAAAATACTATGATGTGGTTGGTTATTACCGTGCATGTATATCTGACGGAGTCTGAAACTTGGACATCGATCGACACTCGAGACCCGACCATAATGACCATGGCATTGCGAATCATGCTGGCTGTTGTAGTAGTAACCCGTGTCCAGTCATTGCCCCTCAACATGTAAAATCCTTCCAATGCTTTGTCTTGTTGTACATGTTACATACTAGCTGGAACAACTTTTCAGCTTCAATCAGTCATTTTCAGTGCCAATTTCTGCAATCACTGCAAAATCATCACCGTCATTCAAAGGAAGCAAAGACTGTCTCTGATGGCTCTCAAATCATCCAAACGCTAGCAAGCAGTTCTACAAAGAGGTAAAGGACCCTACATATACGACAGCTGATTGAACATACCGCTGGAGACAGGAAGACTGGAAGGAGACTTGTTACAGGCGCCCGTAGGTTATACATAGGCGAAGCTGTTTGAAAATAGGGAATACGTGATGTTTACAGCTCAGCTTTTTTTGTGCCTGAATTTACATCGAATTTGCTATGTGAATGGTAGCATTGTTCATCTAGAGTAGCCAGGAAACAGCTGTAAGTTGTACACCCATACCAGTTATAAGTTGTAGTCAACTTCAGATTCAAGCTTTATTTGGCTCTCAGGCTCAGGCAGACCTCAAAAAAGAATATTTTAAAAAAACGCAGTGGACTAATAATATGAAGCATTTACTATTATCCAACCAAGGCCCGTGTAACAAAGTATATGTTTAAGCTAATTAATAATTGTATAATTTGAATAATAAGAAGCAATTATCATCTTTCAAATTCTACTTTAAGGGTGCACCACTGCAATTGCATGCATTCAAAATTATACAAAGTCCAAACTTAGCAAGGCTTGTCAGTTTGGTGAAATGCTTGCAGAAGACTTGCAGAGAAGAAAGCATGCATACAGATACTGCCTTGCAAAAAATATGCTTGCAAAATGTGTGGTTGCTTGCGAAATGGCACGCTTGCACCACGTGTGTGTGCTTGCAAATGTGCGCGCATGGCTTGCCCCAAAAAACTTGTGTTAAATGCTTGCAAATGTGTGCACATGCTGAGAATGTGCCTGCATGCTTGCAAAAGCTGCAAGCATGTATTGCCTGTGCATGCTTGTGCAATCATGCCGCAAGAGTATGCATGTGCTGTTGCAAACTTGCGCAAGCTTGCTGCAAGCTTCCTGCAAGCTTGGAAGCACATTTTGAGGCAGGCATTTCGTAAGTGTGGAGTTACATCAGTACCCTTAGAAACAGAAATGGTGGTGTCCAAAAGGAATTTTGAGAAGACGAGTTTAAAGTTTTTGTAGTCAACATCCGCTATTTTTAATTATCCAAAAATCGTTTCAAAGTTCTCTCCATTGGACAACACCAGGTAAAGCCATTTTCAGTGGTACAGGCCAACATTTCAAATTATTGGATGAGTGGCTCCATCGTTTTGGGATGTGTGCCTACCTACCATACAAGTTATGGCTAAAAATAACAAAAAATCGCGGTATAAGAAGTCGTATCTGTATCTGAGGAATTGTGAAAGTCCAGGATTAGGTTGAGCTGTTACTTATAACTTTTTCAAAGTTGATTATTATAGGCTCATAATCGGTGATCCCCTGAATGTCTAAAAATGCCAAAAAAGGACATAGCCAGTCGGAGTTTAAGGGGGACGACAGACATATTGCGAACGATAAAACTGTCTACACAAATGATTGAACAATAACAATTAAAAGATTAGATTCTATTACCGTCCAATTTCTGAAGCAGCAAAGCTAGCAAACTAATCTCCTCATGCGAGAAAGCGAATTGTGTGCAAAACGTCGCTGTGTAGTTGGGATATGGCTTTCTTGCTACGAACCTGGCTGGTTGACCCGGGCTCTGTATAAATTGAGAACAAAAAAGCAGAAAATGCGAGGAAAATGTACACGAGTTGTCACCACTACAGTGAGTTATGATCAAGTATCTGCACAGTGCATGGCATGCTGAGCTGGCGTTATTACCCGATCACAATTCTGATGTCCATTATTTATAGTCGAGGTTGCTTGAGGAAAGATTTTCTTGGCGTGATCCAGGCTGTGAAGGTCAGTAATCTCACCAATTCCGGTCAACAGGGACCACTGCACGACGGGCAACACGATTTTGTTTGAAGCGCATTGCGCAATATAAATAAAAGCTGTAAAGACGCGTGTGGACTATTCAATAGCTGTGAAGCTCCTGCGAGTACGATTTTCCCGGGTCATAACAAAAATAGGGGTTTGGATAAAATCCTTATTCGAAAAAGTCAGAAGTTTGACGTTATATTGTACAAACTGGGATCATTGCTACATAAGTTCAGTGGTGGATGGAATCCTCAGGTTTGGAATTCTATCCCTAATTGCATGTGCTCATTAAAAAATACTGACTGAAAAAAATCAAGAACATCAGAATCTAAATGCAATAAATGGCACATTAAAACTTAACACGAATTTTTGCAAAACTTTGCTAAGCATGCCAAATTTGCACCGGGTAGAGAAACACTTCATTTTTTTCTATAAAAAAACACAAAAATACAGTTTTAAAGGTACCCATTAGCAAGAGAACAACTCTCCCTCGCTGCTGAAAAATTTTTTTTTTAGGGGAATGTTTTTTATCAATTTTTAAATAAACGGTAAATTTTAATCGCTAAAATTTCGCCATTCCTCAACCAAGATCCATAATCTTACGGAACCGTGACAC
>JAMKCH010016195.1:0-53094 GCA_023653785.1 Ophioderma brevispina
AATGAGGATTTAGTCATTCTGTCGTGCACGACAGAAGTCAAAGCACGATTTTCTACGGTGAACGATTAAGATAGCAGGCGAGTTCAAAACAAGGTTGCGGTTTTATTTTGTAATTCAAGAACTTCATTTTTGGTTTTCTATTAAACCTTCGAACGTTCTCGGTAGGTGGTCACAACCATCCATGAAAAGTTGAGAGAATTTGTATCCTAAAAAAACTCTCCTCCTGTCACTTTAAATAAAAATGTCACTTTATTAGCACCTTCCAGTATGAAGGCGCTTTACATTGATTTTACTGCCATAAATACCAGCTGCCATACAAATCCCCAGGTGTTACTCAAACCTTTGGCGCACGCAATGGACTATATTTCCTAACCACTCCCCATTTTACACCTGGTGAGAGAGAGATGCAAGGGAGGTTTTTAAATTTTAAAATTTTGCCCATTTTCTGGTGTGTTTATTGTTAGTCTTGTTTTCGTGTTTTTTAGATCATATTCTGTAACTTTTTTTTCCTGAATGTATTCCACAGCTGTCAGTCGGCAACATTATCAAGCCGCGTCTTGATGCGACTGATTTTCCATTAGTGTAATTACTCACCAGATGCCTGCCCGGCCAAATTGGCATTTACGTAAATTTTAAGAACATTAATGTGAGTAGCCCGGACAGTTATTGGTGGTCCAATGAGAATTTCTTCACGTGAACAGTCAACCTGACAGCTGTCACTGGTGGACTACACTGAACATGCGTGATTTTACGACCACATGATACATGACAATAAACATTCTAGTTATTATAGATGTTAACTCAAATCCGGGTGTCTCAAAATATATCACTTTTTTTAACACTGCCCTGTGACAACTTTTTAACTTTCATTTTCAATCCGGTAAATGTGCACATATGTGCACATGAGCAAACTTAGCACATGTACCTATTTTGTTTAACCAGTCAAAATCTTTGTAACATAATCAATCCTGTAATTGAGAAAAATTACGATCATTGCCTATGATAACCTTATGGAATGTTTGAATCATGATTTGAACTTCCTACCTTACTACAACATTTGTTACTTTTATTATGCATGTAAATTAACGTGTTGAGGTGTTGTTAAATTCTAATACTCACCCATCGCTCTTTGTACGTTTAAACAAAAGTGGTTGATGAAATAGAAAGGTCAGTTCTTCATGATTCATGAACCAGTGGGACATAAACAAGTGTTCACATGCATGTTTCACAAAAATCTTAAAAAGTACATTTTGGCACACCTTTTTTTGTTTATTGAAAGACTGGAGAACTTGCATTGTCCTTGGATTTTACAAGTGTGTTTCTTATTAGTCTGTGTTACAGACCTTGTTGCTGTATTACTCTACGGAAGATAACTACCGGATACTATCAACTAAAGGTGTACCAACCAACTTGGTAACAAGGTCTGTGAACTTCAGTCGAAAATTTTCCTCCGAATAGCCCCGATGTCATAGACTCATGTACTAAGTTTTTCTCTGGTCGAGGGAAAAATATTCCTCCCTCCCCTTGACTCCATATTAGGATGGCTATTTTCCCGCTATTTTCTCACTGCCACATATTGACAATTAATGAGGTCATCATTTTTTATTGTCCCCGATCGTGTGCGCCTCTTGACACCCAAAAGCCATCACCATACGATGCTAGACACTCCCGTCGACCACCTGTGGTGATACGCGCACACACCGCAAGCTACAGTAGACACCCACGCGTTTGGGATATACCGTTCATTCATTACATGGTGATTCATCTTTAATTCACATATCGACTGAAAACAACAATTTGGACTGAAACCGCATTTTCTGTCATAAATTTCCTAACTTTACAGGACCGTTAGCAATGAGCTAATGTTTTCAACTTTTAGAGACTTATCTTTGCTGTCAAATGATACCGCATTTTTGCCGTATTTTTAATCCTGAAAATTCCACTGGAAAACCCTACAAATTAACAATTTTCTTTCAAAACCGGTTAAATACATTTAAAAAAGATTATCACGATTAATTGTATGAGTGTTTTAAAAATCAATACAGCATCTGGAGGATTCATTAAACTTCCATTACGGACACCGGAAAATGAAATACCATATTTCGTTCTGGAGCTGGTTTTAAAAATTGTTGCTTGCGAATGCCCCTATTTTTCATTTACCTCCAGTTATTTTGTAATTGTAAATTCATGGGGATGTGCTTATATGATATGCGGAGTTTTTTTTAAAGGGTGTCGTGATATACTTTCTAAATGTTAACCGAGTGGACGGAAAGAGTAAGTGAAAAAATGGAGGGCAACACCGTTTTTGCGAGGTTAAAATTCAAATACTTCTCAAACAAGCCTGAAGTAATGCGTCACCTCCGGAAAGCTACGAAGAAACGGGCGGGAAATGGTAAAGGGAAAGCTAGAAACGGTTTTTGAAGGGGAATAGCTGAGCGAGCGGATGTGAGAGGGAAGGAGGAAATGGTGGAAGGCTTCTTCCTCCTCCCCCTCTCGACCCCTAAGCATATTTTACAGGTGTTGACGAAAAAAAAAAAAAAATGGATCACGGGAACAAAGAGGCCCAAACGCACCGGGAAAATTTGCCCCCCCCCCCCCCCCCCGAAAAACTAACCAATGTTACACCCTTGGCTATTAGGTATACCAATTTTGCACAGAGTATAGGGCAGGGCAGGGATAGGAAAACGTATTTACACTGTAAACCTCTGGTGCCACGTAAACCCAAGTTGTGTAAAAGTATTTTGACCCTACTGTTAAATTTGTTAAAGTTTATAACAGTTAAAAAGACTCAGTTAGGAGTCCCGAATGACAGACTAAAACTACGTTTTCTTAAGAGCATTTTAGCAGTGTACCAACTAGTTGAGTAAGAAAAGAATAAATTGTGATTTTTACGCAACTTCCATTGATATGGTGCTATTCAAAACCGTAATCCCACTATTGCAAATGGTATTCTTCCCAAGATACTTACTTTCAGACTGATTTTCAGATCCACTTTTGAAGCCAATTTCAGTTCCAAAGACTACACTGTTCAAGCACTCATGTTCATGTCACTCCTGTCAAATTACCTCAGAGAAATCAAAAGCCATCAAAACCCTTGCTTTTGATGTAGCCGTTTGAAACCTGAAAAATTGCACCATACCTATCAAAATACTATATACAAAAATTATTGCAAAGCCACAAAAATAAAAAAATTGGGATGTTATAAAGATGCCACGTATCGTGACAAAAAAGAGAGTGATTATTGAAATCAAAAACCAAAAACAAAAACATGGGAGATTTACATATGGTCAATTCCAAAAATAAAGTAAGACAACCTTACCCCAAATATCGGCGGGCTTATTTTGGACAGAGAGAAGAAGAGATTTCACGCCTCATGCTTTCGCGCATTTAATCCCCTACATTCGTTCTGCCAATTTAATAAATAAAGAGAAATCGTGAAGCGAACAGTGTTTATTCCCCCTGGCTTGAAAAGCAGAAGGGGTTATGCTATCAGTCAAGGCGCGGCGGCGGCCGCGGCGTCCAACTTCATTCTTGTGGAACGCTATAACATGAGACCAAATAAGGGTACGGTGATGTACGTGGTGGGTGGGATCTGAATGCATGCCCTCATCTGATTAGATTATGGGCGTGGCATATGCTAATTTAGGTACCTAATTACCTAATTAATGAGTTAATTGGGGTATTTCCAACACAATCTGTGAACGGATAACATGAGACCCATAAGGTTATGGTGATGTACTTGTGGGTGGGATCGGACTGCCATGCCATTCATCTGATTAGGTTATGGCGTTGGCATAAGCTAATTAGGGACCTAATTGCATAATAATGACGTTTTAATTGGGGTATTTGTACCCAAAAAGCTTGTGAACAAAACTATCTTGAAGATTCATAAGTCCGATTTTGATGAAACTTGGTGGAGGGTGGGGACTCATGTACTTCTCGGGCTGATTAGGTTAAGGTGGGTTTTCCGGGTTAAGGGGGGTTGTCCGGGGGGTTAAGGGGGGTTGTCCAGCTGTTAGGGGTGTTGGGTTTTTAGGGGAGTTTGTTGGGGTTTAAGGGGGGTTTTGTCCGGGTTTAAAGGGGTGTTCCGGGTTTAATGGGGGGGGGGGTTGTCGGTTTAAGGGGCTTGTTGTGGGTTAAGGGGTTGCACGAATTTTAAGGGGGGGTTTGTCAGTTAAGGGGGTGTCCGGGTGTTTAAGGGGGGTGTCCAGCTTAAGGGGGTGTGGGGTTGAAGGGGGATCGGTTGGGTTTAAGGTGGTGTCTGGGTTAAGTGGGGTTGTCCGGGTTTAAGGGGGGGGGTTGTCTGGACTTACGGGGGATTGTTGGGTTAAGGTGGGGTTTGTCCGGGTTTTTAAGGGTTGTCGGTTTAAGGGGGGTTGTCTGCGGCTTAAGGGGCTGTTGTGAGTTAAGGTGGGTTGCACGAGTTTAAGGGGGGGGGTTGACCCCGGTTTAAGGGGCGTGTTGGGGTTTAAGGGATTTTTGGGTTTTAGGGGGTATTTGCAGCTGATTATTTAAAAAATTTGTAAACCGCCAGGGGGATTTAGCGGGTCGAGAACGGCGACGGTATTTTGTTAAAAGACACATCAGTGATCGCCAAAAAGACAAAACTATTGAAATCTGCAGGAGCAGTGAAAAGTGAAGGATAAGTCCGTGTATTTGTTGTTGATTCATAAGTTATTTTCCAACTGTTATAAATTGGAGGAAAGGAGGAAAAATGCGGAAAACAGCAGTGTTCAATATATGAATCTCCATTCAATGCCATTGTTGTAGTAATTGTCTGTACATAGCAGATTGTGTTCTTATTTGACAGCTTTTGTACATAAATTGTAGGGTATATTAGGATACTTATATTGTTACAGACATGCAAAAAAAAATTTGTGATATGATTTTTTCGATTTTGAGTTTTAAATCACGATAGTGCTTTTGTGAGGTATTTAGTCTAAGGACACCAAAACCAAATATGGATGTGGTTTTAACAAAGATTTGTTTTCCCTATCCAGATAAAATTGCCAAATTTGGCTTTCCCCAACACCAACTCCATAGGTCTGACAGATGGTGTACCGAGGCCGCCGATTGGGGGGGGGGGGGGATTTCCAATTCGTTCCACAGAGGGGCAACAAATCGTAAGTCGTCCTAGTGATTTACTGCAATGAGTCGGAATTGACGAAATGCGCGCGTTGCGCGAGAAAATGCCTAAATTTACTTTTAATTTTGCTCAAATTAGGGCGAAAATTCTCAAAAGCCTAAACTGCATATTTTTGGGTCCATCGTCCCGCTTTTTAGAGCCAAAGGGGGAAAGTGCCCCCCCCCAATGGCGCAAGATGTTTTGTAATGTCATTTAAATTCATTTAAAACCAGGAATCTAAAGGGGGAAGGCTTTTTAACAAAACTTGCAGACAAGAATGAACAGCGACAGTCAGCCAAGAAAAAAATCTTCGCAGAGTCGAACTGAGATGTGAATTTGGATTGGTAAAAATCAAGGACCTGAGATTTAAAATGAGAAAGATGTAGGGGATTTGATGTGGGAAGGTAGTTGATCCCAAATAGGAACAATCCGGTGAAAAAATGTTGGCTTTATGAGACCTCTGTTTTGCAACATGAGGAATAAGGCATCAGAGGAACGACCTAGTGGTGGTGGCCCGCATGGTGAATTAAAAGCAAACAAAAATGATCAATAGCCGTTCATACTGACCAAAACCTGCATCTGTGAAATAGTTTACCACTTATGTTCTTCTATAAGTAAACGGCAAAAGATCAAGTTTAAGTAGTTTATCTCTTGTAGCCAGGTCAGTATAGTGCAGAAAGACTTAGTAGCTCTCCTCTGAAAACACTTTCGATCAACTGAATATTGTGTTTAGATGGACCACTCCACAGGGAGTTAGCATATTCTAAATCACTCGTGACAAGGGCTGAGTAAAGAGTTTTAGCTACCATATCGGTTGCATCATATCCAATTGCACCGGTTTTATCATGCCTAATGTTTTATTGCACTTGCTAACAATTTCCCGGTGTGTTCATTCCAGGTAGTTTAGAGGAGACTTCAACACCAAGATCTCTCTGACAGGCAATACTATTCATTTATAATTCAAATTGCATGAAATTCCTGGATCGAGTCATGAAATAATATGAACATTTTGTGAAAATTCCAATCCATGTAATTACTCCAATCAAACAAGAGAATCAATATTAATCCTGGATATTGGCGTCATCGGACAAGTCGTAATTCTTAAAACACGTAGGCGTCCGCAAATAAAGCAATTGGCAGAATGCTGGGCCGAACTGGGCAGTCGTTGATATTTAAAAGAAATAAAAGAGGCCTAAATGGAGCCCTGTGGTACTCCTGACGCACCCGTCTTCCAGAAAAAGTGTCACAAACAAACACATTGTTTCCGATTGGACAAATTACGGGAGGTTGGCAGTGGATGCCAATGATTAATTTGTGACAATCAAGGTATGAGAAACAGTCAAAAGGCTTTGGAAAAGTCAAGGTAATATCATATCGACTGGCCCAGCTTGTCCTTTGCGGACTTATGCCATGAAACAGAAATAAGTTGAATGGACAGTTGAACTTCCTTTACAAAACCATGTTGGAACAAAATGGTCCTAATATGAGGGAAAAGAACATTGAAAATGGCCCTTTCCATGAATTTGTTGCAAATACATAAAGTGAATAGGTCTGTATAATCTCCACCTATGCTTAATACCCTTTTTAAACACAGGAACTACATTAGAACAGAGCCAATTCACTCGGCAGACTCACCTGTACTAAGGGACATATTAAAATAAAGCATAAGGGGGAAACAATCTGGTAAGCACATTCCTTGAGGACTTTGAAGAGATTGCCATCAGGACAATTACTTTGAAATGTAAAGTTCTTTAAATTTAAAAACATTCAGAATCACTAAGATGTATATTACCCAACATCTGGAGGTTCAAATGATGGAATAATGTTAGGTTTCACTAGCAGAGACAGTGTGTTGTGCTATAAATGATCTTGGGAGTGATCTGGATTTTGTTTTGCTCTAAAAAAGTTTCTCCCCCCCAAATCTCTTGGGTGGCTGTAAGAGTGTTACAAAGCTCTCAATATATGATTGTATTTGTACGCGCTAACATTCTTTAGCGATTACGCAGCCTACGAAAGATTTCCCAGGGCTGCCGAAAGAATCACTTTTTTCGCACATCTCCAGGCTGTGACTTTCTATTTTGAAGATGGCCTAATATAAGCTCAATCCAGCAAGGTGAATGAGAGTCAAGGAGATTTAACTTCGCCAATGAAGGTATCAAAAACATTGGTGAAAATTTGCCTAAATGCAGTCCAGACCACATTCACATTAATTGATGGCCTTGAAAACATGCTGAAATCGGTTTTGCAGAGCTCAGACCTAAATGATCTGTTAAAAGTCGGCCCTTTAACGCAATAAATTGAAAAAATAATAAAAAAAACGGTATAAAAAAACTAATCTGGCTTTGGATATCCTGCCGCTCAGTTCTATTTGAACCGGAGGGGAAGGAGTTGTGTCGTTATGAATTTACCAGATCTAAGCGTGGCGGCGCCGACCTCTTTCGGGGGGGGGGGGGGGGGGGGGGGGGGGGGGGGGGGGGGGGGGGGGGGGGGGGGGGGGAAGGGGGGCGGGGAATGGGGGTGCAACGTGATTTTTTTGGGGGGGAAAAATGAAATTTGTGGGGGGTGGGGGGGGGCACAAAGTATCAAATATTTGAGATTTTTAACAAATTTTGGGCCAAATTTTGTGATTTTGGCCCTAAATCGCCGAATTTTGCCAAAAAAATCTTCCTCATTGTTCTTTTGGCCGGGGGGGTGGGGGGGGGGAACTAGGGGAAAGGAAAAAATTTGGGAGTTGGGGGTTCCAAAAGCCCCCCCATGCCCCACCCACCCCCCCCCCGTGGCGCCGCCCACTGGATCCTCTAAGACGTGTGTGTTGTCTGTCAGTCTGTTTAAATTTACGGATGAAATCTGCTGTCATTGCTGCCAACCAGGGTCATTTTCTTGGGGCCGCTTTACCATGTTTACTTATCCTACATGCCATATCTTACCGAATCACAAAGATATCTTCCCTCTGCACCGTCATCATCTGAACAACCCAGAACAGTTTTAAGAAAGTGATTTAAAATATCCGTTTTCTTCGTGGAACATTTGCCTGTACATTTACACATTAAGTTTGTGTATGTGAGGTCCGGACAGTTTTGTTTGTACCACACAAAACAATATTAAAGGCATATTTTGTTGGCGTTTTGCTCACAAGATGTATGTCCACCTCAAAATAAAGAAGCCATTTTGGTTGGTTCCCGGGTGTGTGGGAGCAAGTTATGAAAGATGGCGTACTTAGGTAAAACCAAGGGACAAGGTTCGGATAACACAAAACATAGTCTTTTTGTCGAAAGTAGCCGAAATAGTGGCAAAAAAATACCGATTTATATTTTGTTATTACTGTATGAAGTAAACACTATTGTCTATAGACCAGTTAACGTTTGTTGCATACGGTTCAGTGAAGGAAGTTGTTTTTTTTTTTTTTGTCTTCTGTAATATTCCCAAAGCCGGTAATTTCCTATGAATTTAATCGAGTTTGAAAAGAAACCCTTTATACCCGCACCTGACATCTGTTATAGCGGCTTACTTGCAATGCATGTATCAGGCCGGGGTCGGTGAAGGTCAACAATGGGTATTTGGTAAGTTACGCACCTTCGGCCGTGGCTCCTCTGCTGGCAGGGGTCGATAAAGACTATTGTGATTGCTTCGATATCTGACGAAATGTCAATCACTAACAGGGGGCGGATCAGAACGCTGAGATAACGTGACTTACTCAGAGGCTGAAATGTGGGTGAATTTCAAAGACCTCGGTTATGCGAACCTCTCTGAGTGCCCCCAAACTACGGACTTTATAAACCGAGTCTTTGACAAGACTAGTTTCTTATAAACCTAAATATAAAATTGGTACATAATATTTCTTGATTTAAAAAAAAAAAATATTTCGATGCACAGACTTTGAAGTAGATTAGAGTCTATACATGGCTTCTTTTATGTTCTCCTAGGTGCCAATGCTGGCTGTCTGGTTCTGTAGTGGAGCAGCTGTAGCTAAAGTGCACTTGGAGTTCAGGTACCAGTTCATTATGTCCATTTGGGACTAGTAGAGCAGAAGTCAATAACACAGACAGGGCTACCTACCCATACATTTACTCAGTTCATAGGAATGACATGGACAAAAAAAAGACTTGATGAAAACGTTTTTAAAATGCATGTTTCAAGATTTGCGTCGGTGGCCAGTACCGAATGGAGTGGATCCTCGTACATATCATCCGGATACCTTCAGTGTCAAACTTAATGTGATGTGGCCTATATTGGGGGAGATATAGCCTGTACCTTATTGCTATGAATGGGGGATGCGATTCAATTGCCTAAGAATATAAAGAACTAGTTAACAGTACCTTGTGTGGGAAAAAACCCTCTACATTCTGCATAAAATGGCAAAATTTTAGTGGAGTTTTCTGCTTTTTTTTCCACATCGGGGCAGGTTACAGTAAGGGTCTATTTGATTCTTCTATAGTTTATATTGGTCGGTGGCAAGTAGTAAATCGGTATCCAGGATCCCAAGTGTATATCTTCAATGACAGCTCATATTGTATTTTTTTCCCAGTACAAACTACTTTTTGGCAGGATTAGTAGAATCTTAGTATTCTAGGCATAGGTTTATTAACACAGGGGTCATGCACACGAGTGTGAGGCGATTCCACAAGGCACCCCCAAATGCCAAAAACAAAAGGGGAAAAAGGTCCACTTTTGCTGTTTTTTGATTAAAAAAGGTCAAAATTAAGAGAAAATATGACAAAAAAAAAGTCCACTTTTTGGTGATGAGATGTTCAAAACGTCCACAACCTGGGTCCTTTTTAGGGGGTTGGTCCATTTTTCCCCAAAAAGGTGTACCATTTTCTAAAAAAATAACGTGGGAAAATTAAAAGTAACCTCTCAAATATTTCCAGAACATAACTTCTGTCATTTTCATTGTCTGGAATCCACTTGCAGCAAAAACCGGTCAAGGTTGTGAGATCTTACAGCTGTGCAAGCTTGGTCATTAACATGGCTAACTTTGGTGTGTTGCATTGATCATGCACTCTCAGGGCTGTAGAATGATGAGTAGGATGATGATTGGAAAGCCAATTCCAATTAGATTGTAATCAAAGACAATCTTTGATTGGTTTGATAGGTACCCCAGCATAAATCATGAGAGGTTATGGTTAAAGATTTATTTTTATTATCCGAGGATTACCTCCATTCATTAAGCCTTTTTGGAGATTACCTTACACGGGTTTTTGCCTTAACCGCGAACATCCTAACTCTGTCAATTAAAGTAGTGTTACTAAGTTAGAAGGGTGTTACTATTCATTGGTGTTTAGATGATGGCTTTCGCATAGTGAAAAGAGCAATTGGAAAAATAAGACAATCACCTTAAAGGCGTGAGCTTTGGATTAAAAGAGCATCGATGATCGCATATATTATCACGGCCAAGATGTCCGCGCCAGGGGGAAATACAGCAGTTCTACCTTAAAGTCTGTGCGCCTTTATGCAAGACTCAATTCTGATAGATTAGCTTTCTCTGAAAGATCACAGTCAGTTTGTAGATGGGTTATTATGTGAATTTTATTGGGACAATGACATTCAGTGTCCCGTTTTGCCTTGGAGGAGGAATGTGTATTTGGTTCACTAGGGCCTGTCTACGCAAATTGGACAACAGGGGTTGGATTTGCACATGTGATACAAACAGGTCTGTGGAATTATGTGTGTGTGTTGTCCATGGAAATGCTTGGTGCTGCACAATACAATACAACACCCACACCACACACACAGATACATGCATAAATGCAATAAAGCATGTGTGTGAAGCTTGTGTTGATGCAGCATACAAAACCACGCATGTAACCGACCAACGCACACACATGCACAAACACATTAAGATTTGGACATGGGCATTAAATTGACATAAAATATCATGATAGTGACAGGGTATAGGTAAGGTACAGGTCACAAATTTATTTTTGAGTCATGCAGGCGTAGTGCTTCTCCCTGAGGTAAATCATATTTTGTGTGTCACAGGAATTACAGGAAGAAAGGGCAGAAAAGGAAGAAATATGTAGAGGTGAAATTGGAAAAGGGAGTGTTTCAAATGTGCTTGTGCACATACGCAACATGTTTGCAAGGATTGAAACATAGGTATTGGACACCGCCTGGGAAACCAAATGTTATGGTCATCCATCACAAAACAGTAAATGCATGATCACTATTCCAATAATATGCATTGTATCACACCCAGCATGCATGTGTATATGAAAAATATATAATACTTTGTACCAAAAAGTTTATCTCTACAGAAGGCTTGAAATGGACTTTCTTCAGTAGTGTAAGGAAATGAGTACAGTCACCTAATTTACCAAATAAAACCAAAATTGCAAACCAGCTGTATTAGTATAATCATAAATAATAATTAATTTGTATTCCACCAGACAAATTATAAGTTGATGGATTTGTGTCCTGTCCTCCAAAAGGCCAACCATTGTGCCCCTCATATCCTAATTTAAAGTAGCAGATGTTATGGTATTGTGAAGATTTAAATGGAGTACTTGCTCACTCCGACTTGGCTGGGAATATAATTACGATAGCGATGTGTTAAGTTGTTAGAGAGACTTCAAAATTCGTGTAGCCTATTACTTGAATGAACCCCTAATTTTTAAATGGAAAAGTGGGTAGCATTCTAATTCCCCCACTAATCATGTCAATTATCTAATTTGCATGTAGCTCATGTAATGCTTATTTCAAAAAAGTGACCTTTGTCTTGTCAGTCATGGGTTATTCATTAAAATGGGAAATATCATGAATGCACCAGAACAGATGTCTCGAACATGAAATGTTTACACATTACTGAAATGTTAAACATTAAACATTGCAGCGTTAAAGAAAATAGCCTATTTAAAAGCTTTTAATGATAAAAATGTTGCGTATTTTCCTATTGGAAAAGATTTTATTTCTAAAAAAATGGTGACGGCAGCTCTAACATTAAAAAGATCCAAATGGAGCAATTGTTGATGGGTAGCATGTTCGGAGAGGTTTGGTTGTTTTCATTAACAGAAATACCTTAACTTGAAATCTCACCACACACTAAGCCTTGCAAGGTATCATGTTGACCATGTGTTAAACTTCAGAGTTAGGCCGCATATATATGTTGTAAATACCGCTATAGTGTGTGGCTGTGACAAAGAGATAGAATACATCTCAGGTTTTAATTCAAAACATTGCGAAAAATTTTGCAATTGGTTGTGTTCGTGCTTCCCCTTGACTGAAGGGAGAAAATCCTCCATTAATGTTTTACATGTCCTCTCACCATGTGAGAGTCCTGTGAAGTTATCTTATGAAAAAAGGTGTGCTGGGGTGGTGAAGCCCTTAAATAGTCTAGGTGCAATTTTGAGGTTGATGTGTAATGCCAAATGTTAGTGTATGATTTCAATATGCAACCTTTACACATAAAATGAGGTATAAATCTAGGAAGATAACCTTAAGCATTTTTTTTAAAGAATATGCCATTTACAGCTGAGTTGTAATGGCTACAGAGAAATCATGCTGTGAATTGGAAGCTGACCCTCTGACTCATGTAATGTGTATGTTGGCCATAAAACTCTCCAGTTCTGTGCATGAACTGACACAAACTGAATTGTATCAATTCAGCTACCAAGCCAAAACAGGTGGATTTAATTCATTAAATGTAAAAAAAAATGTACCTTAAAACTAGTCATGTTCCAGATAGCTAAAGTGTGTCCCTCAAAGAATGGTTAGATGTATAAAACAAAAGCATTTAAAAACCATGAAAAGTTAGCTTATCAAAATTAAAAAGAGGTAACCTCTTCTACCATGCAGCATCTTTTTAAAAAATCTTGTATAACAGATTCAACCCATTGTGTCACCGGAGGAGTTTTGGACAGCGTCGATTAGTTGGGAGAGGAAGCACAATATGTGGCCCGATTCACCTGCTTCATGAAGGAACCAAGATAATCTGACCTTTCATGCTTACCTAGAGAGTGCAAAAACTTTTGTGTTCCTTCTTATCCAAAACACAGGCGCTCAAAAGTCAATGACTTTCAACTCACCCGTTACATTGAATCCATTGAAGCAAATATCATTAGTCAGAATGTTTTGAGAGTTAATAAATGCACTTATGTTGACTTGAATGATTTCATTAACCACAATCAGACTACAGTCATGTTTCAATAGATTTTGCGTGGAATTTTAATTTCCATCCACTGCACATCCCCACATTCAATGTCAATACCTTAGGAAAAGTACTAGAGGTGATACGATGGGTTGAATATACTATAGTAATCTAAAGTGATTATTAGGATGGACAAAGTAGTTAAACCCACTCTGGTTCTATAAACAGAAATTGCCTAAAAATTTGTCAAAAAATACTGAGGTCACTTTTGCTGCATTATGTGATTATGTTGATGTTTACAATGGCATATTTACATTCTACCCTTTGCATCTACTAGTCTTGTGAACCCATCTGTGTTGGGAATGGTAGCCAATAACCAAGAATCTGGTACCTTGGATGATAGTAGGTAAATCTGCAATTATTAAACAAAGATCTCTACAAATGTTGTTGAGTTGGCTTGCTCTACTTCGTGAAACAAAACAAAAAAACAGGTGCACTGCAAACATGAAGTATATAAATGTAATTGCATGGGCAAGTGCCCTGAATGCATGCAGTAACCTTTTAATAGGACACCCTGGAAGACACTAGGTAGAAATTTGATGGAATAAAATCATGCCATAATCAGTACTCGTAACTTTAAAAAAAAACAGACAACTTTCAATCCCCTTTAGCCCCGTACAATGGGATAAACTTAAGGAATTTTAGCAAGACCTCATACCACCACTATTCTTTGTTTCTTAAACAACTTTAAACATCTTTTTAGTCGGCGTAAGTACGGACATTTTTAGACAGTCAGAGCCACTGCCTTGCATTGCATTCTTGGGATTTGATTCAAGCACCTCTGGTTTTGATCCTGGCTACATTCACCCGGCTGACGTACCCATGGATTTGATTTTAAGAGTGCAGAGAACTCTTTAATATGTATTTGCACCTGGTTTTCTTGTCTCAAGATTCATGTCATTAGTTTATCACTACGGAAAAATCCAGTTTGTCATATCTGATAGTGGTTTTGGGTGCGATATTTCTATTTCTGGTGAATTAAATTATTTTACAAGATATTCCTAACCTTTAGGTGGAAGGCTAGATAGATAATTTATCAAATAAGTGTTGACACACAAGTGGTCATTGCATTGGTCCATAGTTAAATATTTTGTGCTGTGACTGGTCAACATTTTAAAAGTCCAAAGGGTGAGTTAAGCCAATATTGAAAGTATTATAAATTGTATGTTTTATACCAATAGAAGTATTTTTTTGTCAAAAATGTTCTTATTGGAATGATGTTTTGTCACTGAGAAGGTATTTTTTTGTGTTTTTTCAATAATTTACCGCACCTTGGAATCATTGTTTTCTTACTATGGTGTTAGTTATTCCTTTCATTTTAAGGATCCTAGGAGGTGTGCTTTAAAGAATTCTTTTAGATGCACACTTGAAAAACATGTGATGTGTAAAGTAAAAAGATTTGGAAAGTTCAATGGTAAACAATAAACCTTTTGACAGGCCATATTCTCTTGATAGTTTTCTAGGCCATTTAATTTTTATTTGTAGAGCTCTATTTTTTTCCCCATTTTGCAATTTGGTTCGTCTTTCGTGTTTAAAATGTACATAGGTGAGGTACATTTTTAATGTAAATTACTCCAATTAAGCACGCTTACATCTGAATTTGGGGTGCCATTGGCGTTTTTAGTCGTTTAAAATAACTTTTGAAAAGCCCATTCTACTCCTTTTGTGCAAGAATCACTCCTGGATTTTCATTCAATGGGCCTACCATTGCACTTGGCAACTGAATATGGGTTGTCCCTTACCTTAATTATTTCTTTAAGAATATTTTTGTAATATGTAATGCATGTGCTGTCAGAGTTGAGGTATCTGGTGTGATAGTATTTGCACGTAGGAGAGGGTTGCAAATCAACATACAGATATATGTCAATAGGCAACTTTTTCCAACTCGAAATGTTTTCCAGATTTTGTGGATGGAATTATAACCAAATCAATGCTGATTTGGTGTGTATTAGGGTACATTTTAATCTTTTTGTCAAACTGAATTAAGATTGCAAGTGTGGAAAAGATTCAAATTGGCGTAAAGAACACCTCTAATCCTTTGTTTTGTTGGTCATGTGGGAGTATCTCAAAAGAACCCACTCTTGTTGCCCAACATAACTTAATGCATTTAAAAGCATATGCATTTATTTTTATACAGTGGTAAGCAGGGAGTAATGCTATATATTGCTTTGGCATGATGATCAAGTTATAATGCACTTACCAAACCATAAAGTGGACATCTTGGTAAGAGTAGGTGTATCTCTAGAATTTTACTTTTACTCCACACCAGTATGAAGATTCGAATAATGGAATGGTCCGATGGTCCATATCATCGACATTAAGAAAGAAAAAACCAATTTTGATGTGCTCTGCATCCACCTTTGTGATTGGTATTTATCCCATGTTGAGCTGAATCATTCCATTTCACCTTAAAAAATAACGTGGGAAATTAAAATAACCTCTCAAATACTTCCAGAACAACTCTCTGCATTTCATTTGGGTCTGGAATCACTATGCGAAAAACCTTTGTAAATTGTTTTTAGATCTATATCAGCATGTTCAGCTTTGGTCATTTACAATGCTAACTTTTGGCTGGTGCATTGATCTATTGGCACTCTCAGGGGCTGTAATATGACGATGTGATGATTTGGAAAGCCAATTCCAATTAGATTGTAATCAAGACAATCGTGATTGGTTAATATGTACTCTACGCAGGCATACATCATGATGATGTTTAATGGTAATTTGTGAACCGGCCGTTAGTTTTGTTTTATTGCAATTCCCTAGTTACCCTACCAATTTTATTCCATTCCTTATTCATTTTTTGGAGAGCCCTTACAGGGTTTTTGCCTTAACCTTCTTACCTCCTAACTCTGTTCAATTACATTATGGTTACTTGCAGAGTATTCGTGTGTTACTATTCTTGGTGTTTAGATGATGCTTTCGCCATAGTGAAATAAGCAATTGGCAAATAGTACAATCACCTTTTAAAGGGTACCTTTATTATGGATTAAACAAGCATCGCATTATCGCAATATATATCACGGCCAATAAGGGTGGCCATGGGAAATTACATAGAATGTCCACAATGTCTGTCCTACCTGGCAAACTCATTCCTGTTCAGAGTTACGATTTCTTCTGAAATCCATTTCTGGTCTTGGTAGATGGGTTTATTATGGGTGTTGCATTTTTATTGGGACAAGATAGCATTCAGGTGTCCCGTTTTGCCCTTGCTGACCGCATCTAATAGTCGCACTCCCCTCCCTCCCCGTGTTCCTCCCCCACACCTCACCTTAGGGGGGCCTGGGTTCTCCGCAATTGGACATAGAGGGGTTGGGATGCACATGCTTGATATAATTACATGTCTTGTGTAATTTATTGTGTGTGTGTGTCCAGTGCCCATGCGGTGTGCATGCACACCCCCACACACGATATACATGCAATACTGCATATCAGGTGTGTGTGCATGCTTGTGTTTGAATGCAGCTACAAACTCAAGCATGTACACGCACACTTGCTCACACAGGCCACAAACACCTACATGGATTTGGACTCATGGGCAGTACTTGATCAATAATCTCACGGCTAATGTGACGTCCGTGGTATATTAGGAATGGTTCAGCATTTTATTTTTTGATTTCATCAGCGTAGTGCTCTATCTTCCGTCTGGGGTAATTCATATTTTGTGGCACGGGATTGCAGACATGGAAATGTGCAGAATATGAGAGTAATTGGAACATGGGATGTTTCAACTCTGTCTTGGCACATACGCAACATGTTTTGACAGGATGAACTAGGTATGAAACCTGCCTGGGGAACCCCAAATGTTTAGGTCATACATGCACAACAGCTAATGGTAATACCTTGCCAATCATATGCAGTGGTCTCACATTCACCCATGCATCATATGTATATGAAAATATCTAATACTTGGTACAAATAGTTTACCTCACAGCTACAGACAGTGCTTTATAAATGTCCTTCTTTCAGTATGTAAGGACTGGTACGATCACATACTTTACCAATAGAAAACCATGCTAACCAGCTGTATTAGTATCTTATCATTATAATAATTTACTTTTATTCCCACACTAGACAAAATTTTATTAGCTTGATGATGTTGTGTCTTTTTGTCCCCTCCCAAAGGCCAACCATTGTGCCCCTCATATCCTAAAATTTTTAAAGTAGAATAGTTATGGTATTGTGTGAAATTTAAAAAATAGATTTGTTTGTTTGTTTGTTTGTTTGTTCTTTTGGTTTTTGGTTTGTGTTAGTTTTTGGGTTTTTAGAGAGTACTTCCCCTCAAAACTCGTTGTAGCTTATTACTTTTTACATGCCAAACCCTTAATTTTAAAATGAATAAGTTGCTATGATCTTAATTTCCCTTCCCACTATCATGTCTCAATTATCCTAATTGCTCATTGTAGCTCCTGTAATGTCTTTTTTTCAAAAAAGTGACCTTTTTGTAAGTCATGGTTCGTCATTTCTAACTGTGAATATTCATGACAATGCACAGCCTGTCAAACATGCAGTGTTTTACACATTTCCTCTTAATAATGTTTAAAATTAACCATCGCAAGTTCAGCATTAAGAAAACTAGAATATTACCAACTAGTGACCGATAAACGGTAGATGAATTTGTTTGTCTTACAATGGTAATGTACCAACATTTAAAAAATAATCCAACTATGGCATCATATTGTGTTGATGGGTTAGCATGTTTCAGAGATTTTGGGTTGTTTTTCATTCCGATCAGATAATGGTGTAAAATGGTAATCCTATTTTTAACTTGAATAGTTTCAAATTCCATTCCACACAGTCTAAGGTGGGCAAGGGATCATTGTTGTCACAATATATGTTTTACATACTTTCAGTGGCTCGGCATATATCGTTGTCATCCCTAATTAATAGTGTTGTTGGTTGGATGACAGAGTAACTCTCGCGTTTTTCGCCTACCCCCCAACACAATACCAAATACCTTTGTGAATCATTTTTTTTTCAATTGGTGATATATGTTTGTGTGCTTCCCTTGACTGAAGGGGAGAAATCCTCATTTAATGTCTTTACATGTCCTTTCACCATGTGAGAGTCATGAAGTTATCTATGACAAAGGTTTGCGTGTTGTGGTAAGCTTTAGTTAAATTTTAGATGTGCCATTTGAGATTGATGTGTAATGCCAAATTAATTAGTGTATGTTTTCAATATGCTATCCCTTTACACATAAAATGAGGTACAAAGTCTCATGAAGATAACACCCTCCCCCCAAGCCCCATCCCCCCCTCTTCTCTCTCTAACACAGCCGAACCCTATCCCGTCTGCCCCATTTGACATTCTGTAGTTTGTATGCTACCTATAAATCATGCTGTGAATTTGGACAGCTGACCCTCTTACTCATGTATGTGTATTTGGCCACTAAAACTCTCCATTCTGTGAGAACTGACACAAACTGAATTGTATATAATTCCGCTACCACGCCCAAACTAGTGAAGTTAATTCATTGTAATGTAAAAAATTGTATCTATCTTAACTAGTCCGGTTCCAGATATCTAAAGTGTTTCCCTCAAAGAAGGTTATGTATAAACAAAAGCATTTAAAAAATCCTGAAAAGTTAGTCAGTCTCTCCCAATTACAAAAAGAGATAACCAACCTCTTCTAAACCATGGCAAGCATCGTATTTAAAAATCTTGTATAATTCAACCCATCGTGGTGTGACCGGAGGAGTTTTGGACAGCGTCAAATAGTTGGGATATGAAGCATAATTGGTGTGCCCTGATTCACACACCTGTTTTCATAGGAACCAAATAATCTGACAATTCATGCTTACCTAGAGAGTGCAAGACTTTGTGTGTCCTTCTTGTATCCCAAACACAGGCACTCTAAAAGTCAATGACTTTCCAACTGTTCACACCGTTACATTGAATCCATTGAAGCAAATATGATTAGTCAGAATGTTTTTGAGAGTTAATAAAGCATTTTACGTTGACTTGAATGATTTAATTACCACAATGTGGATTTTTCTCTGCTGTCAGAATACATGTTTCCATAGATTTTTTTGCGTGGATTTTTTAATTTTCCATGCCGACTGCAATCCCTCATGTCACTGTCCATATCCTTACGAAAAGTACTAGAGTGATCGTGGGTTTGAATATACTTATAGTAATCTAAAGTGATTATTAGGATGGACAAGTAGTTAATAAAACCACTCTGGTTTTATTAGAAATTGCCGCCTCAAATTTTGTCAAAAAATACGAGGTCACTTGTGTCTCTGTATTATGTGGGATTATGTAACAAAGTTGTTTCATTTGTTAAGTTTCCCCACTTCGTGCACCATCGAGATTTCTTTTCTTTATTCTGTGAAATGATGATAAATGCATGCCTGTTGAAAACTCACATGGCATGCCTGCAGTCTCTTTAAATGAATTGACACCTTTAGAAGGCACGCACGGATACTTAAAACCTTAAATGCCTATAATGTACGTGGGGAATGTAATGGATGTTTTGGTTTAGTTTTTTTCATATACAATTTTGACACCAATGTTTTTCCATACATAAATTCATTGAGAATCTGAAATCATGGGTGTCAATTGTTTAAAAGGTGTTGTTTGGGGGTTTTCATTAAGGGGGGCCAAATTTGTACAGGGGTAAACCAAAAAGTGTTAAAATTGGTTTTTTGATTTTTATAATTTATACCAGTCTGTTTGGATGCTCATAAGGTTATCTATTTCCTTAACAAAGTAGAGTTTTGCCTATTTTACTACCTTTGTTTTAGACCTAGCCTCAAGAAGTTCAAGGTCGTAGTTATAGATGGTCCGATTTTGTTGAAACTGGTTTTAAATCGTTCATTGAGTCATACTAAATAGTAAATGTATATAGATTTGGTGTTCACCTTCAAAGTGAGACTTTTAGAGATATGACTAGTGGCCCTCCCATATACCCTGTGGACCTACATGGTCCCATATTTGCCCTCTTAATTATTTTACATTGACACGCGAGACCTTACATTTTCGTCTTCCTGTACAGTAAGCTAACAATTGCACCATTTTTAGAACAAAACAGAGACTCTGAAAATGTACCCCCAGTGTGACCTTGAAACCGTTTTACCTGGTACCCTTGTACTATAACACACTCGGGGTTAGGGCAAACTATACCGTTCTGTAATCCTTGAAAGGTTACCTGAACATTGATGGTATACTTTAAACCATTTGGCCCCTTTTTATATTTTCCCCCTTTATAAACCATGTAAACTTGCCCCCCCCCCCTAATCATCCAAGAACACATTTAAAAAATGACACCATGATTGTTTTGGAATCCTATACACTTTTGCTTAAGAAAACCCTTGGTTGCAAGATTGTATATGGAAATTTTCTAAAACAATATACAGTTCCAAACAGGTAACTAGAATGTGAGTTGCGTTTATAAGCTACACCATGTGAGCAACGTCTTAATTGTAAATTTTGACTGATTATTGCAGAGTTCTATTTACTTTATATAACTTTTGAGTAATAATGTCTTGGCCAAGCGCAAATATCAGACTAGTTTTAAAATCGCTAAAAATATAATTCAGGCACTAGTAGAAAGGTATGCCGGCTACAATATAATAGCAGGCACTACGTTGAAATAATACTGCTAGAATCTATATAAATAGCAGGACTAGTGAAATACCGGCTAGAAAATAATATCAGGACTAGTTGAAATACCGGCTAACAAATAATATAAATAAAGGACTAGTTGAAACAACAAACCGGCTGAAAATAATTTTCCCTTATTTGAAAATAATGTAGGTGCAACAAAGGGTGGGTGACCAGATTTAAGTATATAGTTTTTTCATTGTGAAGATTAAGCCTTCACCCCAAATCACTCTGCAATATATTTCCGCAGCCTTTTAAATTGTATATGTTTCATCATTATAGAAAATGAACGAAGATGAACAAAAGTCTGGAAGAAATGTTTGGCAAGCCTGTGTCTATACATCTTTGTGCAGATCCAAACAAACCCGTATTGCTGAACCCCATTTCTATTCAATTAATCAAGTTTTCAAAGAAACAAAAGTAGAAGGGTGTCCTGCGACCTATATGAAAGACATGTATATGGTAGCGAGCATTGCCGAGATTATTATAAAACCACTGTTTTGAAAAGGAATCTCATTCCATGATTGCACCATTTTACCTGCATTTTCATATCGGTCGTTATGGTATTTGATTTTCTTCTAACAAATCGGTAAATTGAATAGCATTGACTCCAGCAAATAACATGGCGCTAAAGGACAGAGCACTTCCGATTTTAATTATTTCTGGAAATTCAGATCTGTTATTGCCCAATGCAGTTGAAAATATTCATTTGTTTCACCCGCCCCAATTTATCTTAATTAACACATAAGTTTTGTGTCACTGGTCCTGCAACACTATGTAGGAGTCAGTCTGCCAAACAACTTTTCTTTCATGAGTTTCCATATTCGTCACAATTAAATTGAACGCACCGTAGAAGCTCGAGGTTTATTTATTCGTGAACCGAGAGAGAATTTTGATGTGAAAAAAAACTTGACGAAATCGGGTGGCGATAATACCTGAAATCTGAATGGGCAGTAACAATGGCTGCTTGAGCATCTAGATAAAAGGACTCAGCATGCTGTTGTCCTCTGCATACCATTCAGGAAATTCAGACTATTGTTATTTCCCATGCAGTTTGAAAAGAAACATGTGTTATCAATCCCCGCCTCCAATTTTAGGTTACACAGTAGTGTTGGGCTATTGTCCTGCACAACGATGTTAGGTCAGTCTGCCAAACACTTTTCTTTCACAGTTGCCATAATGCGGTCAAAAAATTGAACGCCACATTAGAAGCTCGAGTTTTATTTCATTCGTGAACGAAGATATGTATTTTGTGAAAAACTAACACCTAAATCGGGGTGGCGATAACACCTCTGACAAATCTTTTCAACTGATGGACAGTAACAATGGCTCTACATCTAGATAAAAATGAAATCAGCACATTGCTGTGTCCCCTGCATACCAGGCGGCTTAAATATTATAGTAGATTCAACCCATCGTGGTCACCAGAGGAAAAAAATGGACAGCGTCGATTAGTTGGTAGAGGAAGCAGAATATGATCCCGGTCACCTTTTTTCATGAACGAAGACCGTTTCATTTTTTTACATATAGAGTTCAAAGACATTTGTGTTCCTTCATATCCAGAACACGAGCGCTCACAAGTCATAACATTCACCCCTGATACTTGAATACAATGAAGGAAATTACGATTAGTCAGAATGTTTTTGATAGTTAACAAATGATTTGACTTGAATGATTTTCTTTAAAGCACAGTATTGATTTATCTTTGCTATCGAGCTCGAGGTTTAATAGATTTAGCGTGAATTTAATTTCCACCTACTGCACATCCCCTCATGGATAATGCCAATACCTTCCGGAAAAGTACTGAGGTGACACGATGTTGATCTAACTATACAGGGATGTTATTTGCTGGAGGTCAATGTAGTATAAAAGTACATCCACTGGTAACTAATATTCAGGGAGGAAATTGTGAGGACCTTTTATTTATTTGAAGAAAATGTGCAACTTTTAGACTTGACATATCCCACAGAATTGAAAGGGTAAATAATACTGTTTATCGATACAGAAATCACTTAGGTCCACGATATGCGTAACTAAAGTCATTTACCGAACATTCTTGTTGCTTTTGATGCGATGGCCGATTGTATAGAATGTAGAATTATTTTGTTCAACATGCTAGAACAAAACGTATTTCCACGTGTCACTTCCTCTTGGTTAAAGATTTACGGTAAACGTAACTAACTTGTTAGGTTCCGTACGGAACCTTATCAGACGTACCTGTATGTTAGTAAACTTTTGTCACTTACCTAAGGGCCTCTGTTTAAATACCCCAGGGGCCCCTTTGCAACTTAAGCCCACTTTATTGACCTCCCCGGAGTCCAAGGTCCCTAACTGCCACAGTGTCCCTTTCTACACTACCCAAGATCCCCTTTTCATCTGTTCAGAGCCACTTCCCAACCTGCCACCGAGCATCCTTCTCAAGTAACTAAGATTCTTCCTCATCTAACACAGTGCCCTTTCCCAACTAACCCAAATATGGTTTAATTCCCAAATACTTAGGGTCTCTTTTCCAGACAACATATCCTTTTCTGAACTAACCCAGATTTTATTTTTTTTTTGGTTGCCTTTTTTATTTTTTTTTTTTTTTTAATTTCCCCTGTTTTTTTTTTTTCCTTCCTTCCCAATAACCCGTTCCCACTTCCCCGACTATCCCATGATTCTCTTTCCAAACCGCCCCAGGGTTTCTCCTTTCCAACAACCCCATTCACGCATCTCCACTCTAACCAGCCACTGATTACTAATACTTCCAGTTGAAGCTAATTTAGTTCTTCCGGCCCCTTTTGGGAAAATTATTTACCCCTAACGTAATTTTTGAGCCGAAATTTGAGTTCTAAAGTTCATATTCGTCCAAATCCATTTTTCTAAGCCCTAATTTTAAAAGACCAAATCCCTCCCAATTCCCTAAGTTCAGAGGTCGGACGACACGCTTCCCTACCCAGAGTGCCCCCCCCCCCCCCCCCCCCCCCTTCCCCGTCTCTCTCCCTCTCATACTATCCCTTTTTTCCTCAGCTGAATTCGAGCCAAATTTTAGTTCAACAGCCTCCAAGTTTCCTCCAATCTAGTAGGTATTATTTATCAGTTCCCAAGCTTTTAGGAAGTCGGAAGTCTGCCATGATATATCCGTACCCAAAAGGTTTGAGTGTCCCTGCCACCTCCCTCCTCTCATACCCTCACTTTCTCTGATTCTTTACAGCCCCACTTTCCAATCTACAATGTACACTAGTCTTCCAATACCTAAAAAAATAATTTTTACAACGATTTATGTTTAAATAATCAAATTGGGCTGCATTTTTTCTCTCATTTACACCATTTTTTGGAGTATAACGACTCTATCCACAGCATAAGCAAATTATTTAAATTCTATAATTATTTTGGGGGAATAAATAAACATTGGTCAATATACATCAACAAGTTAGAAGCCCATAGCAGGGACGCCCCATGGAGCAGAGCCTTTAAGGGGCCAAGGACAATAACATGATTGTAATGCATGCATCTCCATATCCCGCAACACAATATGGGACCTTGATGATCACACCTTTTATGTGATGTTGAAATTTTGCATTTTTTAATAAGTTTTATACAGGATCATTTGGCACGGTGTAATTATCGATATGTGATTTGATTTACTTGATTGTTCTGTAAACATTAAGACACCACAAATTAGGTTGATAACGCTTTATGAGATGAGAATATTTAATCTATTCACCATATCCCATAACACAATTGATGAGCCCTCAGGCTCAGAGTATACAACTTGTGATATCACTATTACCCTTACCACAGGGAATAAACATGTCAGCACAACTTTTTAATTGCCATGTTTGTCAGCACATCAAGGATCAAAACTTTATTCGCATTAAAATCTAGTACATGTAGCTGTAATGATCATTTATTTCATAATTCATAACGTCTAGGCGTCAACAGCAAAGCAGAAAGGCTATATAGGCCCTATATATAGATATAGGGCCATATATACGCATTTGCTGGCCGATAGAAAACGTGTTTTTCTATCAGAAACGAGTCTTGGTGGGGCCCCAGGCACTGATGAAGGGCCCAATCATTTCTTGGAATGTTTTAACTGATATCCTATTTTTACGTTCAAGGATTATATCCGACATAAGCGTTAAACTTTTTGGCCTTTGGCCTTTTTAGTACGGCATGCGACTACACCCGACTTTATGTAACTGCTTATGGTAACTTTACTATACATGCCGACGTAGCACCTTTCGAACTTTGTACGAAACTATTTAATTTAGCTACGACTCCAGTCCTTTCCGCTACCAGGTGAGTCTGTAACCTCTGTCCTCAGACCGGCCGACATTTGACTCTCCACCATATTTTCCTTTTCCCGGCCTACTGTGCTTCTCAATATTTTCAGCTTCGGCATACCACCTCTATCTTGGTGTCCGAGTGGTGCGACGGTGCGCGTTCATTCACGCGTAAAACACGAGCGTCCCTCTACAACGCATCTTCTCGCTGTTTTTTACTTGGAATACACTTTTGTCATCCAGCATTTACGGCATCATTTTTTCATCTCATGACTCTCTGCCTGGGATGAGAAAACTGTGTTTTTTTCTATTCAGAACGAGTCTTGGTGGCCCCCGGCACTGATTGAAGAGCCATCATTTCTGTGGATGTTTCTACGGATTTCCCCCCTATGTTGTTTTATGTCTAGATTATATCCTACATAGCGTTAAACACTTTTTGGCCTTTGGCCTTTTTACGGCATGCGGCTACACCCGACCTTTAGTCCTGATTCATATGATATATATATATATATATATCTATATATATGATATATATATATATATATATAGAGATATATACATAGTCAAGTATAAGCAACGTAAAATCTATCATAGGCCTCGCGGCTGGTGCCTTACGCAGACCGAGTCTAAGAGCGTCTTAGGAATTGAGGCAAGCAAATAATAAGCACAATGCAACGTAACTAATTGAAGAGGCTTCCCCTATACATTTTAGGGGACCGCCTAACATTGAGGCAAAACAAATAAGCAAGCATGAAAAGCATGTGTGAATTACGCAATATTCATAAAGGCGAGCTACCTAAGACTTAACAACAAGGCAAGCATTGAATAAAAGCATGGATGAATTACGCATCTTGACCAAGGCAGCAACCTAAGCATTAAGCGAAATAAGCTAAAGCTGAAGCCTTACACATCGCTAATAACATTATTATTATTATTAATATTTTCTTTGTAGCCACTTGGAATCACAAAATTTTCGTAAGCCCCCACAGGGGCAGTTCCGTAGGTTATCAGAATTAAAATTAACATGTTATTGTAGCCAGCTTGGACTCACACGAGGTACCTGAGCCTCCTCACAAGGGCAATGCCTGAGAGAGTTAAAACCGATTAAATTAATGTTTATCAGTTCCTGTAAATTAGAATATCTGAAGTGTTAGCTTCTAATCAAAATTCTAAGAATATAATATTATTTAATATGGTTTCAGCTTAATATAATACTAATGGCAAAAAATGCACTTATGAATTTTATTTTACTGCAATACACTCGCCCACTACAATATCCTCCCAACGAGTTCCTGTCATGAAATGTTATGACTCGCCACACCCCCCCCCCCCCCCTTATTTAATGTTGAAGGAATAGTTACACCCAAACTGCCGCATCCGTGTCCCACATGTATCAAAAGGAAAATCAAAACTGAATAGGTTGTTAAATGACAAACCATCAGAAGCATTTGAAATCTGTTGCTGACAATAGCAGACCCCCAATTGGTTGTATGAGTGCAAAACTGCTGAAACGACCACGCTCTCTATCTATATCAATGCAGAATGGTGCAAGATATCAACCCTATTTGGCATTTTGGGTGAAAAGTCCCAAATTTGGGCCACAGATTGTTGCTTCTTGATTGCTGAATAATCTGGTCTAGGGGCCAGATTAATTTCCTTCCAAGATCCGGTCCCCAAAATTCAAAATTGCCGCCATTTTTTTTTTTTTTTTTTTTTTTTTTAATGTTTTTATTACTTTTGTTTTTTTATATAATCCAATTACTCAATTTGATTGGTTCGGCCCTTTTAGAACAGACATGCCCTGTTACACTCCCCGGGGGAATTCCTTGTTTACATTAGCAACATTGATCCAAATGGCGAAAATCCCAATGGCGAATGGCTGGCCACTCTGTCACGAAGCATTTGAGGCAAAATGATTGTTTTCTTTGATCTTGTTATGATTCCCTAAGTTGGTATTGAACAATGTTGCATTAAAGATCAAATTTACATCACCACCTTAATAATAAAACCAAATAACACTTGAATCCAAAATGGCGGCGAAATGCCAAAATGTGGGCTAATTTGTCACTTATTGCTTTCCTTGATACTCAAGAATGATGTTTTCTTAATCTTTATATAACTCCTCAAGGAAGGAATTCACATCACCTTAAGAGAAACCAATTACCATCTTATCATTTTGGCCAAGATTGCTGCCAAACCTCGAATGCCACACTTGTTAAATTGGTCATTACGTGCCTGTATGTTTGTTTGTGTCACTGTTCCTCCGTTCTACTTGAATATGTCTTATACCATTCAAAATAACATATCCCTATTTGATTTGATATTTTTGGCTCTCTGTGGGTTATACACAGCCTGTAAAATGTACATCCAGTGATGGGAGAATTCGATTCATTGCCCCCAGCATCGGGGTCCAAACCAATCACAGGACACATGTTTACACAGGGAAAGTTTGATTCCCCCCGCGCTGTAATGCCTTGTGATTTGTATTAAAAACCGATTGGCAGGGGCAGAGCGAATCCTATTACGTGCACTTCTACAGCGAATTTCAAATGATGGCCAAATTGACACACCCAAAAGATGAGTTTACTCTGCAAAGTATATTGTAGCCTTAAAGTGTGTAGCACGGGTCTTCCTAAATACTTTCCATGACCATCCTTGTCCATCGAGCAGAACCGACATCGACAGTTTTTGAAAGTGCTTCTATAGGGTTACAACGGACCCGTTGTTTTTGAAAAAAAATGGTGCGCCCGCAGTCCGGAGTTCCCATCTCTGTCCTGTCATTGCATTTTTTGAGCCAGAACTCCCTCATATATATTGCTAGTTGGGGGTTCGCCTCCTCTCGCACAGCGAGTCTGTTTTGCATTCCAGCGTATGGCCGGTACCCATTATACTCCTGGTGGAGAGAGGGCAAGCGAGATAAAGTGCCTTGCCCAAGTGGCACAACACTATGTTGGGCGTACATGTGGTCCTCAAACCCCAACTTATGCTTATGAGGCAGCGCTTATCCCCCCTACACCAACATGTTCCCCTCCGTTGTGAAGCAACCCCTCAATATCTGCTGAAACATCGAACCCTCACCATTGAGCCTCTGCTCTGTCATAGTTATATCAGTCCCCAAACCTCCATCAGTAGATTTCAAGCACCCTCAATTCAATTCGGAAATTCCACTAAACCTCGTTTCTTAATTGGCGATTTAAACAGCCACAGTACCCAAAGGGGCTACAATGAAGCCAATAAGATGGACAAGCTGTGGAAGAAGGGTAGACAGTTAACCATCTTCATCAACCTTCACCTTCACCTAAGCTGCCGCTATCCTTTTAAATGCCCATTGGAAGAATTGAGTTACAATCCTGATCTACATACTATTGTTGGCAGAATATCTCTAACCTTGAAGCACAAGATGTTCTTATCCTATTCCACTAACTCCAAATCAATCTGCAGTAAGACCAAACACAGTGCCTTTTAAGCGGCACTTTAAAACTACAGAACGACTACGGGCAAGGATACACGGATGACCTGGGATCGAACGTGAAGACTGTCGGCCCGGAGATTCATACCAAGAGGCTGTTTACACGGAATAACATCAGGCCTTTTCAGGGTATTCCACCATGTGGAAGCTGGTCTTTTTTTCCCTCAGCTAAAACAAATGCTAAACGTAGGAAGTGCCAGAGGAAAGGATCAAAAACAGGCACACCTTAATTGAATTCACCTATATGACCCATAACACCAGGAAAGAAGGTCTATAAGAACCATCCGCAAAGCTTCGATTCGAAGGTATCCACAAAACCCACATCAGCCAAATTTTTACCCAACCAATTTGCCCCACCAACTGCTTTTAATGGCAAAGTACAGCAGGCGCCCGAGATAAACTAGAATGTGAGAGGTATGTGGCGACAACTTGTTTTCACTCGCCCCCTTCACATGAATCAACTTGAAACCGGTATTGCTAAACTTCAACTAAGGAAACAGTTGGCCTTGAACATCTCAACTGATCAGCCGAAAAACTTCTGGCCCGTACCAAAGGAGTGGCTTCTTGAGCTCTCCAATTGCTGACTTATCCCCACCAAAGAATTCTGGAGGAAAGCACATGTTCTGGCACTTCTAAAGATCTATTTAATCGCAAGAGATTATAGACCAATATCACTCCCTCCTTTGTCGAAGAGAACCTCCTCCATAACTTTTGAATGAACTCACTTGCTATTATTAGGAACCACCTACGTGCGAATATCCATTCAACATTTTCAAGACACAAGATGTGTGCTTTCCATCTTAGCAACCGTGAAGCCAAACGTCAGCGTTAATTACCTTGGTAGGAAGACCCCTAGAAGCACTGTGAAATTCTGTCTACCTAGGAGTTACCTTGGACCACACTCTCTCTTATAAGACCCACTCATGACAAGAAGAGTAAAGTATTTCATGCAGCAACATCTAACTCACTGGACAATATGGGTCTCGACTGCTCGGGCAACATACCCTAAGACCAACGGCGCTTTTCCTTTGCTACTTATGTGCAGAGTATGCTGTCCCTGTACCCATGCCAATACGCTAACTGCCTTAAATCCCGAGAGAGTTTCTCAAGCAAAGTCCAACCCCTTGAACAGTCTCAAAGGAGTTTCAAGAGTCGCTTTGTGGAAAGAAAGACTGCGATCAACCAAGTAACCTCTATTGGTATTGAACCTGATTAGCATCACCCACCTGGAGCTGACTCCTCATAGGCTGGATGGTGAATGGTCTCAGCAGATTCAGATTCTATCAAATGTTTCCTTGCAGAAGTGGGGGCTACCTAGAAGCAAATCAGGACACTACCTGTAATTTTAGTAATAGCGCCACAAAGATTGAAAATCTCTTGGTCTGCCCATTTTGGAGCAACATGCACAGACCAGGACCTTGCAGAATCCGTTCCCTGCCCAGTGTTTGAGCAACAATGCCACAGACAAGACCGTGCATAATTCAGGTGAGCAGCCAACATTGTACCCACGCCCTGGCTGGATCATACTTGAGACCACTGTGTTTGGACACCATAAGCAGAAGCTTGACAACCTTGCCTCAACCAAAACATCCTCTATTACATTACAGGCACACCTTCAGCAGTTTTTGGACATCTTTTATGCCTCTGGCAAGGTTGTCCTACAGGACGCAATTTTCCGACCCAGTCATCTTGGATCTGTCAGCTCTGGAGCTCACAGCTAGCAATGTTTGTCCCCAGCAAGTCCTGCCTAATAATTTGCTCCTGTTTGAGTGTTTTGATACAGTGCATCTGAGGTAGGTGAAATGAACTCAGGACTCTTGTTCTGTCGTACATTCCTGACAGAGAAAAATTTCCATTGTTGGCATTAGTTTCTTTTTAATGTATCTTCCTAAGGAGGAGTTCTTCCATTAGGGTTACAAAAGTTTTACAACATCAGGGAATATTTTGCTTACTTCCCATGCCGGTTTTCCCTTTTCCTTTGTGCAACCGGTTCTCTTCTATCGGTCCAAACACGTTGTTCTCAATATTAGCCGCCAAGATGAGGCACAACGTCTGCTGTTCACTGATTCCGCAAGGTTCCCTTGTTTGTACATTGTTGCTCAAACAATGGGCAGACAAAGAGATCTTCCATAATGTATTCGTGGTGCTGTTCCACACCACAGGACCCCACTTCAGGAAACCTTAGATCGTCAATTCGCTCTAACAAGAACCACGGTGAGGTGGTTACACCATCAACAAATTGTTCTCCTGTGCCCCCTAGGGTCTGTGCAAATTAGTAATGTGCTGGATTAACCCCCGCGATTCCATTCCGGTACAATGCTAGCCAGACTCATGAGTTGGACTGGCTGAAACAAGCTACAGAAAAAACAAACGTCTGTGTCCCCAGTACGTAGCATGATCCATTTGGTTATTCTTGAGCAGCAGCATCGGCTTCATGAAGTGAAGTCCCCTGGTTTCGTCATGTGGGTGCATGGATATAGATGTTAGTATCTATTATTACACTATCACCCCTAACAACACTAGCTAAGAGTCCTTAAACTATGAATGGGTGCATGCAAAATAAATAAAGGGAGATTCTACCAGTTTATCAAAAATAACAAAATGAAAAATGAATGAGTACATGCATGACTGAAACACTCCAAAAATACTTTGGTAATTTTTAACAGTATGCCTCACATGAAACCACACCCATTTTCTGTATTTCGCACTCCGGATTAATACTAACAAAAAAGTGCCATTAGCACTATTTTGATATGATAACATTTCTTAGAAATTAAACATGTGACACACCGGCAAGCACATAGATTACCTGGGAGAATGGCAATAGAACCTGTGACAATAAAATCAGCATTACATTTTAAGGCATGTTATTATATTTATAGTGGCAGCCATTTTGACATGGCAGCCATCTTGTTTATGAGATACACATAAAAAAAATGTAAAATGTTTAACCATAAGACACCAATTATGTTTTAGAATTTGATTAATCTTATCATTATACCCGTGACACATATAAAATCAATACTACTTAAAATACAATTTACAGTGGCAGCCATTTTGGTATGGCATCCAATTGATATCATGTACATTGGCGTTTACAACACAAATTCAGGTTTGGGATATATTGATGGGTCCCAAATTACATCAACGAAACCCATAGTTTGCACTGTTAACTACAAAATAAGCAGATTTTTCGTTGAGCGGGCAGCCATCTTGATTTAGGCTCCAATATGTGAACCGTCCATTTTGAATTAAAGATCAAATTTACATCACCACCTTAATAATAAAACCAAATAACACTTGAATCCAAAATGGCGGCGAAATGCCAAAATGTGGGCTAATTTGTCACTTATTGCTTTCCTTGATACTCAAGAATGATGTTTTCTTAATCTTTATATAACTCCTCAAGGAAGGAATTCACATCACCTTAAGAGAAACCAATTACCATCTTATCATTTTGGCCAAGATTGCTGCCAAACCTCGAATGCCACACTTGTTAAATTGGTCATTACGTGCCTGTATGTTTGTTTGTGTCACTGTTCCTCCGTTCTACTTGAATATGTCTTATACCATTCAAAATAACATATCCCTATTTGATTTGATATTTTTGGCTCTCTGTGGGTTATACACAGCCTGTAAAATGTACATCCAGTGATGGGAGAATTCGATTCATTGCCCCCAGCATCGGGGTCCAAACCAATCACAGGACACATGTTTACACAGGGAAAGTTTGATTCCCCCCGCGCTGTAATGCCTTGTGATTTGTATTAAAAACCGATTGGCAGGGGCAGAGCGAATCCTATTACGTGCACTTCTACAGCGAATTTCAAATGATGGCCAAATTGACACACCCAAAAGATGAGTTTACTCTGCAAAGTATATTGTAGCCTTAAAGTGTGTAGCACGGGTCTTCCTAAATACTTTCCATGACCATCCTTGTCCATCGAGCAGAACCGACATCGACAGTTTTTGAAAGTGCTTCTATAGGGTTACAACGGACCCGTTGTTTTTGAAAAAAAATGGTGCGCCCGCAGTCCGGAGTTCCCATCTCTGTCCTGTCATTGCATTTTTTGAGCCAGAACTCCCTCATATATATTGCTAGTTGGGGGTTCGCCTCCTCTCGCACAGCGAGTCTGTTTTGCATTCCAGCGTATGGCCGGTACCCATTATACTCCTGGTGGAGAGAGGCAAGCGAGATAAAGTGCCTTGCCCAAGTGGCACAACACTATGTTGGGCGTACATGTGGTCCTCAAACCCCAACTTATGCTTATGAGGCAGCGCTTATCCCCCCTACACCAACATGTTCCCCTCCGTTGTGAAGCAACCCCTCAATATCTGCTGAAACATCGAACCCTCACCATTGAGCCTCTGCTCTGTCATAGTTATATCAGTCCCCAAACCTCCATCAGTAGATTTCAAGCACCCTCAATTCAATTCGGAAATTCCACTAAACCTCGTTTCTTAATTGGCGATTTAAACAGCCACAGTACCCAAAGGGGCTACAATGAAGCCAATAAGATGGACAAGCTGTGGAAGAAGGGTAGACAGTTAACCATCTTCATCAACCTTCACCTTCACCTAAGCTGCCGCTATCCTTTTAAATGCCCATTGGAAGAATTGAGTTACAATCCTGATCTACATACTATTGTTGGCAGAATATCTCTAACCTTGAAGCACAAGATGTTCTTATCCTATTCCACTAACTCCAAATCAATCTGCAGTAAGACCAAACACAGTGCCTTTTAAGCGGCACTTTAAAACTACAGAACGACTACGGGCAAGGATACACGGATGACCTGGGATCGAACGTGAAGACTGTCGGCCCGGAGATTCATACCAAGAGGCTGTTTACACGGAATAACATCAGGCCTTTTCAGGGTATTCCACCATGTGGAAGCTGGTCTTTTTTTCCCTCAGCTAAAACAAATGCTAAACGTAGGAAGTGCCAGAGGAAAGGATCAAAAACAGGCACACCTTAATTGAATTCACCTATATGACCCATAACACCAGGAAAGAAGGTCTATAAGAACCATCCGCAAAGCTTCGATTCGAAGGTATCCACAAAACCCACATCAGCCAAATTTTTACCCAACCAATTTGCCCCACCAACTGCTTTTAATGGCAAAGTACAGCAGGCGCCCGAGATAAACTAGAATGTGAGAGGTATGTGGCGACAACTTGTTTCACTCGCCCCCTTCACATGAATCAACTTGAAACCGGTATTGCTAAACTTCAACTAAGGAAACAGTTGGCCTTGAACATCTCAACTGATCAGCCGAAAAACTTCTGGCCCGTACCAAAGGAGTGGCTTCTTGAGCTCTCCAATTGCTGACTTATCCCCACCAAAGAATTCTGGAGGAAAGCACATGTTCTGGCACTTCTAAAGATCTATTTAATCGCAAGAGATTATAGACCAATATCACTCCCTCCTTTGTCGAAGAGAACCTCCTCCATAACTTTGAATGAACTCACTTGCTATTATTAGGAACCACCTACGTGCGAATATCCATTCAACATTTTCAAGACACAAGATGTGTGCTTTCCATCTTAGCAACCGTGAAGCCAAACGTCAGCGTTAATTACCTTGGTAGGAAGACCCCTAGAAGCACTGTGAAATTCTGTCTACCTAGGAGTTACCTTGGACCACACTCTCTCTTATAAGACCCACTCATGACAAGAAGAGTAAAGTATTTCATGCAGCAACATCTAACTCACTGGACAATATGGGTCTCGACTGCTCGGGCAACATACCCTAAGACCAACGGCGCTTTTCCTTTGCTACTTATGTGCAGAGTATGCTGTCCCTGTACCCATGCCAATACGCTAACTGCCTTAAATCCCGAGAGAGTTTCTCAAGCAAAGTCCAACCCCTTGAACAGTCTCAAAGGAGTTTCAAGAGTCGCTTTGTGGAAAGAAAGACTGCGATCAACCAAGTAACCTCTATTGGTATTGAACCTGATTAGCATCACCCACCTGGAGCTGACTCCTCATAGGCTGGATGGTGAATGGTCTCAGCAGATTCAGATTCTATCAAATGTTTCCTTGCAGAAGTGGGGGCTACCTAGAAGCAAATCAGGACACTACCTGTAATTTTAGTAATAGCGCCACAAAGATTGAAAATCTCTTGGTCTGCCCATTTTGGAGCAACATGCACAGACCAGGACCTTGCAGAATCCGTTCCCTGCCCAGTGTTTGAGCAACAATGCCACAGACAAGACCGTGCATAATTCAGGTGAGCAGCCAACATTGTACCCACGCCCTGGCTGGATCATACTTGAGACCACTGTGTTTGGACACCATAAGCAGAAGCTTGACAACCTTGCCTCAACCAAAACATCCTCTATTACATTACAGGCACACCTTCAGCAGTTTTTGGACATCTTTTATGCCTCTGGCAAGGTTGTCCTACAGGACGCAATTTTCCGACCCAGTCATCTTGGATCTGTCAGCTCTGGAGCTCACAGCTAGCAATGTTTGTCCCCAGCAAGTCCTGCCTAATAATTTGCTCCTGTTTGAGTGTTTTGATACAGTGCATCTGAGGTAGGTGAAATGAACTCAGGACTCTTGTTCTGTCGTACATTCCTGACAGAGAAAAATTTCCATTGTTGGCATTAGTTTCTTTTTAATGTATCTTCCTAAGGAGGAGTTCTTCCATTAGGGTTACAAAAGTTTTACAACATCAGGGAATATTTTGCTTACTTCCCATGCCGGTTTTCCCTTTTCCTTTGTGCAACCGGTTCTCTTCTATCGGTCCAAACACGTTGTTCTCAATATTAGCCGCCAAGATGAGGCACAACGTCTGCTGTTCACTGATTCCGCAAGGTTCCCTTGTTTGTACATTGTTGCTCAAACAATGGGCAGACAAAGAGATCTTCCATAATGTATTCGTGGTGCTGTTCCACACCACAGGACCCCACTTCAGGAAACCTTAGATCGTCAATTCGCTCTAACAAGAACCACGGTGAGGTGGTTACACCATCAACAAATTGTTCTCCTGTGCCCCCTAGGGTCTGTGCAAATTAGTAATGTGCTGGATTAACCCCCGCGATTCCATTCCGGTACAATGCTAGCCAGACTCATGAGTTGGACTGGCTGAAACAAGCTACAGAAAAAACAAACGTCTGTGTCCCCAGTACGTAGCATGATCCATTTGGTTATTCTTGAGCAGCAGCATCGGCTTCATGAAGTGAAGTCCCCTGGTTTCGTCATGTGGGTGCATGGATATAGATGTTAGTATCTATTATTACACTATCACCCCTAACAACACTAGCTAAGAGTCCTTAAACTATGAATGGGTGCATGCAAAATAAATAAAGGGAGATTCTACCAGTTTATCAAAAATAACAAAATGAAAAATGAATGAGTACATGCATGACTGAAACACTCCAAAAATACTTTGGGGTAATTTTTAACAGTTAATTCCTCACATGACTCACAACACCCATTTCTGGTATTTTAGCACTCCGTATTAAATACTAACAAAGTGCATTAAGCAGCTATTTTGAATGTGATAACATTCTTAGAAATTAAACCTTGACAAGCACCGGGCAGCACATAAGATTACCTGGTAGAATGGCAAATAGCACCTGTGACAAAGAAAAATCAGAAGTACATTTAAGGCATGTTATTATATTTATCGTGTGGCAGCCATTTGAACATGGCAGCCATCTTGGTTTCAAGAGATACAGCGAAAAAAAATGTAAAATGTTTAACCATAACACGTTGGACACCATTATGTTTTAGAGAATGTTGATTAAATCTTATCATTTAACCGTGACTACATATAAATTCATAGCTAACCTTAAAACATATCAAATTTACAGTGGCAAGCCATTTTGAGTAGGCAGCCATATTATATCATGTACATTGGCGTTTACAACAACAAATGTAGTTTGGATAATTGAGGGCCCAAAGTTAAATCAAAACGGGAAACCCATAGTTTGCACTGTTAACTACCAAATAAGCAGATTTTTTCTTTTGAGCGGCAGCATCCTTGAATTTAGGCTCCAATATGTGACGCGCCATTTTGATTAAACTACGATTTTATTGAAATAACAAGAAATATTGATTATGAAAGTTAAACCCAGTCTTATCTGACCCTATATAATAAAGTTTGCAACCACATATTTGTCAATAAAAGCATGTTGAACCATATAATAATGCATTTTTTATATAGGTGCGGCCATTTTGAAAATGGTGGCCATATTGGAAAGGAAATTAATTTGGCCACTAGACCAGATTTTGTTTAGAGCCTATCAATAGCTACCTCTGTGCCAAAGTTGGTGTAAACACTTTTTTTCCACTCAAATGCACAATACTTTCATCACCATTCTGGCAAGACTATCTACATGAAAGTTGCTAAATTTCGAGTGAGTTATGTTTTACTTAAAAAACATAATAGCTAGGGACAGTGTTTCATTTGTTGGCTTTTTTCCAACAATTGGAATTTTTGGTCGTAAAATGTAAGTAATGTTCCCAGGAATCCAAATCAATTGTTACCACCAATTTTTATCCTTCCGTTTGGCGGCTCATCTTGGATTTCAAAATGGCTGGCCATTTTCATCACAACTTTTTGTCCCTATATCTGGGCTTCGAGAATATAGAAGGTTCAAATTGGTGGCAATACCCATGTGTGTTGATGTTCAAGGAACACAAATATCACATTCGGAAAGTCGCAATTGTTTCCTTCAGGGGACGATCTTGAATGTTGAATTCAAAAATGGCTTGAAAATGGCCGCCATTTTTCATTCAACATATTTTGCTCTACTTGACTTCTGAGCTAATATAGAAGGCTCAAGTTGGTGCAATACCCATGATTGTGATGTCAAGGAAACACAAATATTTACATCCGAAAAGGCACAGATGTTTCCTTCCGCGGTGGCCATTCTTGAATTTCAAAAAAATGGCCGCCATTTTTTAATATATGCTTCAGCCCAATATCTGGGATGTTCTGAGCAACATAAAAGGCTCCGTTTGGTTTGCAATAGCCCATGTTTGTGATGCCAAGGAACAATTTTATTACATTCAGAAAGTCCGTAGCATTGTTTCCTTCAGGTGCCATCTTGAATTTTCATATGGTCGCATTTTTAATATATACTTTCGCCCAATACCTGGACTTCTGAGCATAACATAGAAAACTCCCATTGGTGGCAATGCCCATGTTTGTGATGTTATTGATATTGATGTTGTGGCAGAGTGCACGCGTGAAAGACAAAGGCTAAGGACCATCCCCAACCAGAAAAGGGTGCTGAAGACCTTGCGAATCCCAGCTACTATTTAAGTTAATGACAAGCTGAATTGTTTACAATGTAGCACCAGGGTTAAATCCTCGATTTGAAGTCCGTGCTTCTTGAGAGTTGCACCAGTGATCTCTACCAATTCAGATGACGGTTTGGTCCTAAAGCCTACTGAAGGTCCAACCCTGATTTTACAAAAGATGCATGGGACAAAAAAGAATAGAGGTGGATTAGGGGTCGAAGTGGAGTTGTAGCGGAAACGTAGGGGGAATGGGAAACTTTGTTAAACTAATGCTGCTTTCAATTGCATTCATCATGCAGCAGCATATACAACGTCCAGACACTTTCAACAACAGTCATAAAGAAGGAACTGGTATATGAGGCACAACTGTATTGATGTCATCTGCACGCAAGAACACCGGCCATTGTGGCACGAGCGAAGCCTCTACTACAAGATATTATCCCTGGCTAGCACTTATTACAAGCCTCCGCACTGGAAGAATAAGAAAAATCCAGCTACAGGAGGTGTGGGGTTCATTTCTCAACCAAGGCTCTCAAGTAATGTGATAGCCTGTCCAACTGTAATGAGCGCATCCTGAAGCTTACACTGATGGATAATCCTGAAACAACAGTCATTTTCTGCTATCATCCAGATGAAACACGGATTGAAACTGGTCTCTCGCCTTTTAAAAGTACTGTCCACTGCCATCGGTGCAGTTCCAGCCCATACTCATGATAATCTTCGGGTGCGTCCCTGGAGATTGTGGTGCTTGACTTGGGTCTTGGGAGCGCGCTGTTCGCCTGGGTCAAGGCTGGTCCAGCAGAGGTGGGGTGTCGTGAGGGAATTCCATGAAACGGTTTAGACCTTGTTGCCACTGGCACAATTCCCAAAATCAAGGCAATTAGACTATGGACCCAGACGCTACCGTCGCCCAATGGAGACTTGTCCAGCTGACTACATTCCTGGTCAATAGATAACAGGCATTAATTACTGCAAGAGCCTACAACAATTTAAAGCTGTTAAGTCTAATCATAGAATTGTCTCTTGCAGGAGCAGGATAAGTTGCCATCAGCGTAAAAACCCCCTCCCAGAGATCCCATGAAACAATTGACTGGAAACAGTAGTGGGAGATACAAAGCTCTGTCAACAGTATACTGCAGTCCAGTACATAACAGGTTCAACACTCTTGGTGATGATAAGCTTGAAGATTAGAACCCCACCCAGCACAGTAGTAATGAAGACCGTCCACTCAGTCAACAAAGAAATAATGCACTAGAGATGCTACCTAGAATAAAGAAGAAGACTACTGCCTTTGCCTCAATGACAAGTTCTCAAAGCCAGAGAAAATACTGAAGTCATGCAGCAAGAAGCACCGTACTAAATCCATCCAGCGTAAGCTGCAAGCAGAAACTTGATGGTCCACTGAGACTGCACTTTATGATGCTACAAACAACAACCGTGGGTGCTTGAGGAGCATGTTAGGTCAAAGGCTGAAGCACTTGAGTCCCTACATCGCAAGATACAAGCACTCTGCTGCCTGGAGGCATGATCGCGGGAGATGACTGATAAGAAGGCTACTCCACCTGTAAGAATCAAAGGGAACAACTTAAGAGTGTCTCGACATATGGTTTCAGCACTTCTTGAGTTTCTCTCTTGGCAAACCCAAGTGCGGAGGCAGTTTAACACTAACCTTGATGCACCTTTCTTCAATCACAAACTAGCAGATGCTTTCCTCTCAGACATGGACCTTTCACTATAGAGGAGCTTCTGATCTGACTGAAGAAACTGAACAACGTCAAGACCCTGTCCCTGACAAACTTCCTGCAGTAATTGATACGATCCACTTCGTAAAGGCAGATCAACATTACCTCAGATACTTGCCCTCAGAAGGAATCATAGAAGAGTTGAAATTTCCTAGAGAAAAGGTTCAATTGTATTTTATACTTTTCCAAGGCTTGATATTGGTTAACAGAGGCTGTAAGCTGCATATTCTTATCAACTATGGTGTCCTAGATGAGACTGTCGAAAAGCACTTGCCATCATGTATGATACCATCCAGCCTTTTTGGCAGGACCATAGGTGGGCCTCACAACGGAGTTCCTACAACTAGCTGGAATCCTCCAAGAAAATACTATTGCTCCCTATCTCGTTGTAATCGTGGTTTATTACATCCTCAGACAGTCATTGGCATCATGAACGACAAGGGTTTCACCATCAAACCCCAGCGTTCTATACGTCACCAAGGCAAGCATCTCCACAGAACTTGACTATGCAGATATCTAGCTCTAACAGCCGATTATATGTGGTGCAGCGAATCTACTAATATTACTTGAGAATGCTGCCGACAAAGTCGGCCTACATCTAGGTGCCAAGAAGGACAGAATAAATGACCATCAATGAGGAAGATAATCATCAATCTATCGATCTGCACTACAGACGGTCCCAACAAAGCGGTCAGGGACTTTCAGTACCTGGGGTCCTATGTTGCCGACCGCAAGAAAGACTTCGTGTCACGCAAAGGACAAGCTTGGAAGCCTGCAATTAACTGCACCACCTATGGTAAAAAAAAATAAAAAAAAAAACAATCCTTGGTATCCTTCATATCAACCATCTGAATCTTTAGAGCTTAAGAGAGTATCCTGTTACATGGATCCTTAGACCAATGGACAATCGAAAGAAAGAGCTACCAGGTTAACTGGATTCACCTCACCACGCTTCTTATGAGGGTGCAAAACATATGCTGGTGTGAGCACAAGACCAAAGCACAGACATGTGGATTATCCCCTCCAATCTTAATCTTCTGCTGGTCACTGTTATCGTGCAATTGATCAATTGCCTCTGACAATCATCCATGTTGGAGGTTTACTATGCCCAAACAGATTGTGCTGCTCGAGACAATGCAGCAGGATCCATCTGCCATCCACAACTTCATGACGGACAGGGACATTGGCGCTAGCATGGTCAGTGGGCGTAACCAGACCTTTGCAAATTGTGGTGTGGGGGGCAGAAGGTTGCCAAGACATTTTGTAGGGGGTCAATTTGGGTCCTTCTCCATAGACACTGTACAAAAGGTCAGTTCATTTGGGGGGGCAGAAGGGGGGGGGGGGGGGGCATGGTTCCGTTTGGTTGGGGGGGGGGGGGCTCGCGCCCCCCTGCCCCCCCCCTCCGCTGGTTACTGCGACTGCTACAGGTGAACAGCATCTCGGGATGCGGCGCTTTTTTCTAATGATGGAATTGGTTTCATACTTGAAATTGCACGGGAACATATGACAGCGAATAATATTAGAAACCTATATACAAACTTAGTAAAACAGACAGAGCTATGCTCTCCTAGGATTCTATGATTTAAAGTGGTTCTGGTGCATTAGGATGTAGACTGAATAGGAAGGAGCATTTGAGCTATTTTGCCTCATAAGGCCAGATATTCGGGCAAAGTAATATGTTAAAATAGTGGCGCATTTTGAAATAAAGATGCTGTCCGAAGGGAAACATCTGTTACTTCCCCTGGATCAATGTCAGCATTTTCCTTAACATCATGACGACATGAGTATTGCCACCTAAATGGATGCCGTCTACTGTTGGGCCAGAGTCCATATGATCTTGAGCGAAGTTAACGTTAAAAATGGCAGGCCATATTTGAACTTCAAAATGGCTGCCAAAAAGGAAACAATTGGCAACTTTCTGGATTTAAATGCTTGTGTTCCTATGACAATCACAAACAAGGGTATTGTCACCAATTGGGGCTTTCCATGTGCGCAGAAGTCCAGGTATTGGTGAAGTGTAGGTTACAAATGGCGGCCATTTTGAATTCAGATGGCCGCCTAGGGAAACAATCTGTGATTTTTTGGAGTATTATTTTGCATTCACTGACATCACAAACATGGGTTTTGCCCACCAGCTTGAGCCTCCTATGTTGATCAGAAGTGCAGAGAGAGAGCAAAATATGTTTAAAATGGCGGCCATTTTGAATTCAAGATGACCTCCTGAAGTAAACTATCTGTGACTTTCTTGATGTGATATTTGTGTTCCTTGACATCACAAACATTGGTATTGCCATCAATTTGAGCTTTCTGTGTTGCTCAGAAGTGCAGATATAGAGCAAAATATGTTGAAAATGGCAGCCATTTTGAAAACCAAGATTGCCGCCAAACGGAAGGGATAAAAAAATGGTAACAATTTGATTTGGATTCCTGGGACCATTATCTACATTTTAAGACCCAAAATTCCAATTGTAGCAAAAAAGCCAACAAATCTCAAACCATCAACACACCGCCCCATACTATAAGCGTTTAAACAAACAGAGCACGACTGAAAATTAGCAGACCCCATTTTATATTATTTTTTTAAAATATTTTTATATATATATTTTTGATGAGTGCGACTGAAAGAATACGACCAAGCTCTACATCTACATGAATGTTGCAAAATATCGAGTGAATTACATTGAGTTACCTAAACACATAAGCGTTATTCCTTTATTCACAGCTGTTTGAAAGTCTCATATATTATGACAAAACGAGAATAAAACAAAAAATATCAACGGCGACACACTTGAAAACTAAGATGGTGTATTTATGCCACTGTGTGAATTTGATGAAAATCCATTGCGGGCAAATATGATTTCCATCAAAATTTAGTTTATACGCCTTTCTATGGGAAATAAGCATATAGAGGGCGCCATAACATGCAAATTATGAACTTTATAGGTCTATATGGCAAGATTCCGCAAACGATTTTTATGAATCTTGCGGAGCAGAGGTAGTAGGTCTTGCAGGTCCCCACTTATACCAGTTGTCAAAATTGTGGCGCCATTGCTTAAAAATGCACTAAAAATAAAAGAGAGAGTTTGCAAGTGGTCAAACAGCTGTGTATTGCACACTATATACTCTAAAAGAGAGTGGATGAGTGATGAGTATTGACTCTACATGCTACTTGATGTTTATAGTATACTCCTGCCACTTTCTTTCCTCAAAGTTGTAACCCAGTCTCATCAGAAAGACTGACCAAATTATTTAGTTTTTAGTACACCGTACTCATGCCCCTTACTTAACCTCAAAGTTGTACCCAGACTCATCAGAAAGACTGACCAAATTATACTGGGAAAGGAAAGTAGCTGTTTGACTGCTTACGCAACCTCTATAATACCTTCCTTATTTTGCATTAAAGATGCCAATGGTCCATAAATGAATTATGAAATTTGATGGAAACTGCGACTTATACATGAACTTCCCTAACCTTATCCTTAAGTTTAACATTTTACCCCAAGTAAACCACTCCATACACATGTTCCACCACTATGCAACTGAGGCGTCTGATTGCCTACATAAAATATGATTCTATCTCCCAATAGTCAAGTACGCATAGTTCTGTCTGAAATAAAATTGGAGAAAAAGTAATTAGGTCATGAGCCCATAACCGAAACCCTGCAACCCCCGGGGATTTGTGGAGACCACTATTTTTGGAAACCTTATACATATAGCTATAAAAATCAGGATGTCTGCAAAAATCCCCATCCTGGGTTAAAGAGTGAGGGCGCTTTTTTCAAAATGGCGGCCAATATTCACTTAATGCCCTTTTTTGACATATATCTTAATTTTTGATCCAAATTCATGCATAATGTGACTACTTAGTCACACCAAAACACACCAAGGAATAGTTGAACACCTTTTGGCATGCTTAACCTGCCTCTAGAGGGCGTCATATTTCAAAATGGCCACCAAAACAATGAAACACCTTGTATTTACACACTTAATGCCTCTTTAAAGGCAAAATGCCGGTGTCACCTAATTATATACTTTGTCATGCACCTGTGGATTAGTTTGAGGTAAAGTAAACACTTAAAAATGAAGTAGTTAACCTTTCAAGTGTGTATATAGAGGGCGCTTTATGTAAAAATGGTCTATGACTTACTATACACTAGACCACAACCACAGCCTCCTTAATCACTGATCACCTTGAAACCGCATAACTATGGTTTCTTGAGCCTTGATGTGTTGACGGATGGTTACTAAGTGAGCAACAAGCTTCTTACTACGCATGCTTGCGAGAGCTTCAGGCAAGGAGTGTACGCATAGCGACGCAACCAAACGCGTCCACATAAGTTGTTGTTAAGAAATTACTAACGTACTTCAACACACAGGTGCTTAGTTGTGGTATATGTGGGCTCAGGGATGGAATGCCCCGGGGGAGTGTGAGTGTGCTCATGCCTCTCCTTTTCGGCATCTGTGCCGGCGAACGGTGTGAAAGTAATCATAGTCCGGCAGGTATCATAGTCCGGGCTCCATAGACGACAACGGAATAAAGCGTGAAACTAATGTTGCGTGAAGAATCAACTGAATCAATTGCCATATTGTTCACCATTGTTCCCGGAATGTGAGCCCGGAGGACTATATCTCCTGCCACACCTGTCTGAGAGTGCGGGAGCCTATCGTTTTGTCTGGAAAGACAATCTTGGAATTGGCGCACAGGATGCAGATGTCAAAGGGAGACTCAAAGGGCCTTTAGATGGGATCGCCCCTTATTGTGTGGAGAACCATCAGCGCACAAGTCCATCCGGGGCACAGGTGTATGCTTTCCGTCTGCGCGGCCGTGCCAGGCGTCACCTTTGAGTGACATGATCTGGAGCGCCCCTGGAGCACTGTGAGAGTCCTCTTTACTTAGGAGTTGCCTGGGACTGCACTCTCTTAAGACCCACATCGGTAGCAGTGGCGTAGCTAGGGAGGGGCAAGGGGAGCCTGGGAGGGGCACATGCCCCGGACACCACCTCAGAGGGCGCTGAAATGATGTTTCGGAAAAAGAAAAAGAAAAAAAAAGAACGTTGTGATTTTGTTGTTATTGCCACAGGCAGTATAGTTCATCTGCTTCAAGATAATGAGATAACTGAGATCTCTCCGAAGGCACTCAAGCATGCTATTTAACTCAAGAGCTTCCACGGGCTCCGAACCCTGGACCCCGCCAGAGGCAGTATAGTTCATCAGCTTCATGATTGTGAGATAACCGAGAGCTCTCCGGATGCGCTGAAACATGCTAAAACCCAAGAGCTTCTTGGGGCTCCGCCCCTGGACCCCCCGCAACGTTCAGCATAGTTCATCTGCTTCAAGATAAGGACATAACCCCTCTCCGAAAGCACTCGAACCTGTTAAACTCAAGAGCTTCCAAGGTCTCTTCCCCTGAACCTCCACAAGGGACTTTTCCCCATTACCCCGTATGCCTGCATGCCCTGAGATCGACGGCGTTTGCCCTGTGCTGCTCATGTGTGGAGTATGCTTGCCCTGTATGGGAGGGGTCAGCCTAAAAGCTTGAGCTGTCATTGGATGCCTCCTGCTGGCTTGTCGCGGGGTGTCTTCGGCCAGCTCCAGCGGACAACTTATACATACAGCAGCGTAGCATGCAGGAGCATAGCTCCCAAGTATCTGGTATGGAGCGCCCTGTGTTTTGACAGAGGCCGGCTGCTGACTGCCTTAGATCCGGGGTAGTTTCTTAGGCAAGTCCGGTCCTTTGAAATAGTCTATAAGGAGTTTGGGGGAGTTGGCTTGTGCAAAGAAAGACTTGCTGTCAACCAAGTGGCATCTATTGGTATTGAGCCTGGTGAGCGTCTTCCGCCTGGGGCTTGCTTCCCGTGGGCTGAGTGGCGGTGTCTCAGCTGATTGAGATCCAGAATCGGCCGATCAAAGGTTTCCTTGCAGAAGTGAGTCTACGTGGAAGCAGATCAGGACACTGGAGCATCTCTTGGTCTGCCCAATGTTGATGCAACAATGCACAGACAAGGACCTTGCAGAATTCAGTGAAGCTGGCTAGATCACATTTGAGAAACCAAACTGTGTTTGGTACGATAAGAATTTCCAATTTCAAATCATTGGTATAAATTGTCACTTGGCGGATTTAATCATGTGCCTATTTTCCTGGTATAACGAGCTTAAATGCAGCTCCTTTGATTCGAAATGGTATCTTCGTCTCCTCCTCCTCCTCTTCATTAAGGGCATGATCTTAATTATGCTTCTTCTGTATCAATTATTATGTCAACAACTCTTGTGGCAATCAACGCTCCTGATACCACTTGTATCTCTCGAGTGCAACCATCAGTTAACTTTAACTTCCAACCACTATCATCTGTTGGAAGAATTTCTGGCTCGGCCACATCTGCCTGGTACCAAATTACAGAGCTTGATAATTGGCTCTACTGGATGTGCAAATCCTCAACAACCCTCTCATACGAGTGCTCTGGCAAATCAGTCGATCTTCCAAACAGGGCTTAGGAAGGCATCGATAGTACTATGTCACGTTTTGACTAACCTTCGTCTACCTGAGCCCCATTTTCGTAAAAGACTCCCGGGGGAGGGGGGTGGTTTACCACCACCCCCTGTGCTTTCTTTACTATCATGGACTTCCCCTACCGATTCCGATTCCCAGTCATTTGTACCACAGGGTAGCTTTAGAGTTCTTGTTTTCTTCTTCTTCTTTCGTTCCATGTATCAAAATAAGTGCCAACATTCCCCATTATGACATCAAACTATGAATGTCAATGTTGAAACGTATTGAAAAAAGGGTGGAAATTGATATTTCCGCAATTTTAGGTGACTCAAAAACATTATTAGAGCACTAAAATGCTCTCATTGATATAAAACTAGTCATTTTCCATCAAGAGAGCCAAAAAAACCCGCACGAAAAATTGGATATATTCCTAACAGTTTGGCTAAAAATTAATTTTTCCCCCCCCCTATGTTTTTAATAGAATTGACCATTTTGCTAACATGCGGACCTTTAATGTCCATTGTGAACGTAATGCGAGCATGTTGGTAACTTATTTTGGTATCAATGGAAAGGAAAAAAGGGATGACCATAAGCTATCCTATGGTACCCAAATCACGTGTCTGTGATTTTCTGTGTTGTGCTAGGCCAATGTGGTACTTCTCTCCCGAGGGGGGTGGTTGCATTTTGTCAGCACTTTTGAAAAAGCGCCCTCAAACCGTTTACTCCAGGTGGGTTTTTTGGCAGACAACCTAATTCAGTTGCTTATGGGTATAAGCTTCACAAAATGTTGTCTCCAAAAATCCCCCGGGGTGCGGGGGGTGGGTGGGTCCTGGTACCCGTCGTCCTAAAAATAAAACACTATTCTAATTGGGCCTTGTCACCTTTTTACGACAAAATGGAACTCCTCAGTACAGAGCTAGGACCACATATACGATGGAAAACCCTCTTTGATCATGCAGTATGAAAATTTAACACCGCCTTCAAGCAAAATTATGCGCCCACAACCTGTGTTACGAAATGTCAACACTCAGTGATGGTAAGACTCGAAACTTGACTGGACAAAAGCCACCTGCACCCATCCTTTAATTTGATGTTAATAAAGGAATGTGTTGTATCTGTGCACCCATTAATTTTGTAAACAAGGCACTATGCAGATAAATGGCGATGGCCCTCCATTTCCCTGAGATGTTTTTAACGAAAAATGAATAACCGACTTCATCACTAGCACGTGAAAAGATTGTAAATCCTCAATGGCCAAGCCTCATCTAACAGGAAACATAGTGGTTCCATTAAATTTTTCGAGAACAAACAACAAACACCATATTCCAAATCAACTTTGGGGCCCTATGAAAAGAAGTCGATCTATCAATCTACGAAAGAGGGCACTTCGTTGTGAAATGGCTTAACAAACAACAGAAAGTAAACCGAAAACTGACTGCAATCTCACGAGAGAACCGATCCCGACTTTAAAAATAATTTTCACTTTTAATTAAAATACATGAAGTTTTTTCATGTGGAATTGAAATAATTTGCATACTGAAACAAATGGAGACCGAAATATGCAAATGAAGTGAAGCCCTCTGAAATCTCGGATTCTAGGAAAAGGCAAATATAAACGCAAAAATACAAGACCCTAATCTTCATCCACATCGCCACCGAATAGGAAAAATCACCATATCCCTAAAATCCCTAAATGCCTTATTTTGCCACACCAAACGCACTTTTCACCCCTTGGCCAAGCATCGTGAAGTGTACCTATATAATAAACAGGGATAAAAAAAATGACCGCAACCCTCTTATTAGCGGCAATAAACGATGGCGGGACACTAAGGGGGAGTGGCCCGATTTACGATATGGAGTTTTCCATCTGATATATTGGCCTACACTTCCAAATTCAATCTGTAAAGTTTCGCGCCGAAATTTCATTCCGATATTATTGGCGAAAGCTAAAAACGTGAATTTGTAAGCCCCATAAAAACTGTGTAAACTTAATATGGTCGACAAAAGGGGCACGTTTTCGCCCATAACATTAACCACACATCCTTTGGCCACCTTTTACAGGGTAAATGAGAAAAATTGCATGCAATCTTTTGATACCAAATGTCGACCACTTCGGTAAAAAAAACTGGGCTTCAAGGGACGCGAGGCTATTCGCGATCGGGCCGTGGACCGTTACCACCTCTCGGGACGTTAGGGATCAATGAGTAACTCTCATTGTTTTGCGCACTTTCGACTACCCATAAAAATATTGGAAAAATTTAACAAATATGCCCGACGAAGCATAGAGCCCTATTGGGTAAGCCTTACCAATAAATAAATGGAAACCCAACGGAATATATCGTCAAAGGCGGAATTGATGAATTCGATAAATCGCCTCGCCATAAAGACACCCGTACGTGCCCCCCGCCACTAGATTAAACAAAGGTTGAACAGAAAAAAAAAAGGCCCCCCCGGGTGGGGGGGTGTACCCTTGACATGGCAACTTGTTACAACACTCCAAACAAAGAACCACCTTTCAAAAAGGACAATAATTGAATGAAACGACCCTGGTACTGCAATTTGGTAGAGAGCCAAAAAGAGAGAATATAAAATAAACATTGTGAAACAGGACTTAATTGTAATGGCACCAAATCGCCTGAAACTGACAACCACTAAAATCATGCATTTTTTTTTTTGGAACACCTGAAGGAGATTTGTGCCCTCAGAAACTCTTTCAATTTTGTATAACGCAAATTAAATTTAAATTAAATCAAAACTTAAATTAACTAAAAAATCAAAATTAACAATCAATCATTAAAAAAATCCATAATTTTTTTTTTTTTTTTAATTACAGTATTTTTTTTTTAAAAAAAACATTTGAGAATCAACTGAACCATTCATTTATTTGGCGCAACCTAAACTGCTTCCAACTGCTTCCTCTAATAAAATGCCACAAAAAATCAAAAGGACATTGCCCCCAATGTATTGACGGAATGCCTAATTTGGCTTGGCATTTCTCAGAATGAATTACCAGGCTTCATGTTTAAATATTTTGTAACACCTTTACAAGCGCTGTAATCTTATATAGAAAGTTCAAACAAAGAATCGAATTTACATTTACTTATCTAGTGGGACAAATTTAAACCAAAAAAAAAAACAGGTTTTACAACCATCCGATCAAAATCGGAACCATTCTATGATTTTACCCAGGATGACCTTGAACTGTTATGAGCATATTTTAACTAAAACTATAACTTTAGATAGGGGCAAACTAATACCTTTTTTAAACCTTATGAGAGGCCCATAAATTGGTACAACAACATCCTTTAATGAAATTTAATTCGAACAATTCTATCTAATTTTCGGCCCTGTACAAACGTTACTACTACTACTACTTTTCATTCCTTCTTTCTACATTTTCCAACTAGGTTGATTTTGTGCCGTTAATATATTATTTGTGGCCTTTTTCAGAGTATAATTAACCCAAAAGTTGTTATCTGTTGCAATTTATGTGATGGGGTCAATCATACAATTATTGGACTATGAGCAAAGAAAATTTTTGATCCTCTCCGTTCGAAGGCTGACAGTGATGTGAAGCGAATGGATAATCCAAATAAAAGCGACAAGAAGGTGCGATGTCATTGGCAATAACCATCTGTATCAAAAGCATAGGTTTTGCTTGGCCACCAACACCGTTGCTCCATCAGCAAACGATGACTTATTAGACTACTGACCTATAGGCTGTTGCTACGTGCGACCGGCACAGAACTAACGTCGACATGGCACGGCAACTTTAACTGAGACTAAGCAAAACCACCGTGCCATACTGGCGTAAATCAATAATGACAGAGCCACAAACATTTCCTTGGATGGTTCCCTCGGTGACTTCGAATTCGGAAACGGTATTTTACCAGCATTAGTGTGATAATTAGTTTATTTGGGTATTGGATTGATTCATTGATTCTTCAATATTCTTAAGTCCACAATGCAACACACCATTACGTGTTGTCTTGGCACACAGTTGTAATTAGGTCATGAACGTAATTTGAGCCACGCGACCTGGGCAAATTTCAATGCGCTAGGAGTTCAAAGTTTTTCGACGGTAACAGGCCCCAGTGGCGGTAGACGTTTTCATATAGAAGTCCAACGGATGTGGCTGACCCACGTACACAACAACTTGGTAACATATTCGGACCCGGGCAAATAGCATGATTTGGATTTTTTGTACATTCTGATATTGCGCAAAATACTGGCCTATCGTAACGTTGACGGCACAAAAAATATTCCTAACTAAATTGTCTAGTTAGCTGGACTAGTTTATAATATAGGTTTAATTTGGAAAAAGACGAAAAAGACGAGTCCTTAAAAAGGACAATCTTCTGCATCCTTAGTGCACATTGCGAAAATGAAACAATAGTTTGGTAACACAGTTTGAGTTTGAAATGTTATGTACACAGCACATGTACACAGCAATTTCAGGTATTACACAGAAAATATTTTCTGCGTCAAGTGACTCATTTCGCATATTTTTCGTGAGTCAGCTGCAAACTGAATCATTTCTAGAAACAAACTGAGTAGAAAATGGACCACTTACACTTGGTACACAGAGTCAAAATTGAGTGACTCACTGAAACATCCGTTATTGACGCAGTGGATACACTTAACATGCGTCCAGATCGACTTTTGACTCCACTTTCGTATGTGAAATGTAAGTCAAAACGGAAAGCGAGGCTTGGCACTGTGCAGGCGAGCGCGCTGTACTTTTCTGAAAACGTCTGCGCGAAAGTGATGTCCAATGTGCTGGATTAACTGTCGTCTTGGTGTTCAACAATACACTCACCGGAAGACAAACGGAATGGGGTCCAGGTGCAAAGCAGTGACGTACAGTCCAATTTTACTTCACCCTCGTTCAGATACGATATAAGTAAGATACCACCATCAAGGACACAAAGATTTATATCATTAAATGAGTGGACTCATGAAAAGCATTAAGATTTGGTAGTGTGATTGCTCTCGGCCTTTAGGCTGAAAATTAGTGCATGTTTGTTAAACTGCACCGCTACCCATTGCACATAATGGGTGAAAATTGGGGGGAAGCTTTCCGCCGCCCTGAGCACACGATATATCTCCTGGTGTTCTGCATCGGTATGCCATAAGACCCTTCTGGTATGATTTTCATTTATTTATTCAAATCATCAAATTCCAGTTTAAAACATTTTAATCGTCTGTTGTTCATTGTGGAATGGAGGTCATATGATCTCACTGTTGCTGTGCATTAACATACTCATGAGGCAAGAAATGTGCATCATATGACTCATCAGTCACGAAATGAGCATAAACTCAAGTGGGTCAGAAGACCCGCATGTTTCAAATCTTGTGTCTTTTGACTCATTTTACACAAGCAAGTGCGTCGCTACAGAGACAAAACTGAGGACTCATTAAGGTAATGAAATTGAGTCTTCTGACTCAACTGGATTTAATCGGAGTCATTTGACTCATCACATCGAGTCACGTGGACTCACTAAAGTGATCATTTAGCAACAAAGTGCATCACTACAGAGACAAAATAAAAGACTCAAGTATCTGAGTCACCGACTCAGTAAAATTTTGTGTTGTACAATGAATACTATGCCAGGAACAATCAGTAATGAGCACCTTTATTGTGAAACACAGAATTCCGTTTCATGTTATTTTTTCTGGTACACCTGGTATTGTGTTGAAGTAAAAATCACATGCAGGACCCACCAAGCTACCGGTTATCATTTAATTGCCCTTTTAAAATGGAATCTGTCAATGCAATAAGACCATATCACTATTGTGTAGTAAGATCTCCCATACACTGCTGCTACAAAGTGGTGCCTGTTTACCCACACATGAAATATTAGTCTGCTGAATGAATGAGTTCTATGCTCTCAGTGTTAAAATATACATACAAACAATGTAATTGGGTAGCACAATTGTATCTAAAATTGGAAGTATTATTTTGGTTACAATTAGCTATAGAAGGTCATTCTACAGTGGAATATGTCAAGCAAAAAATTTTGCAAACTGACCAACCAATCAAAAACTGTTCCATAGCTACTACAAAGCTTGGTGAGGACTAGTTCATTAGTGCAAGCAGTGAATTTCACATCACACCAGTGACCAGTCATGAAGGGTATTTATATCACTGACCATGCATGGAAATCTGAGACTCTTGAACTCAACAGCTCAGTATCAGTAGCAGCTGAAAGTGTTAAACAATGGAGGGGCTGTCTACACACAATTAAGAACTGTGTACCCCTGCATGGGCCCTTTGGTCAAGTCAGGATTAATCTTCTTGCCTGCGCAGAAAAAACGTGAAAATACGTGAAAAAATTCTTACCTTATTAGCTGGCTCAATCTCGATTGCTGCTGTCAAGTAGGCCACACGCCATGCTTACAAAAAAAATAGGGCTAATTGGTCTTTTTTTGTCAGGAACCCATTTCTAACATCAGATCGACACCTGATTCGTCGATTTCGCGAATCCAAGCTCTGATGGGTACCGCGAACCGTTTTCTTCTGTTAAGCTAATCGCAGAGCCTTTAACCACAAGCCCACCAGAGAGAATAACATCTTGGGTAGTTTATGATTAACATCAAATTCAGCTTTGGTTCAAGTGTGGAGGGTTCAAGGCTGGCATCAGCGACCACAACATAGTATTGTGAATGCTGACCTTCGCAGTGAAAACGAGACCTTACCCTCGTAGATATATCTGTATAAGAAAGGCAATATGACAAGGATAAAGTGAGGGACCTTGATAACCTGTAATGAGCAAACTGGATCAGATTTTGTTAAAAACAACTCTGTTAATGACCTATGGATTTGGTTAGCAACACTCTTCAAAAGTCGGTCTGCAGCAAATATTTTTAAAATGACATCTTCTAGGTTCTCCCTGCCGTGGGTTACGCCAGAAAATTCGGCGTAATTAAGGAAGAAGCAGCGCAGTTATAAACAAAGCTAAAAGATCCGGTAACCAGAGATAGAGACAACTTCA
>JAMKCH010016196.1:0-25269 GCA_023653785.1 Ophioderma brevispina
ACACCAATGCTGCAGTAGAAAGTACAAACCCTGAGAAAATTATATACTCATGTGCATGCCTCATACAGAACCTTGTTAATTTTAATTCAATGGATGCAATATTTAATATTTTGTTAGTAGCTGAAAAGCGAGACAGAACTGGAGTTTCTTCACTTCGTACGTGCTTCGATGTATCATCACCATGAATAATTGCAACTCTGTAATATCGACTTGAATAGCGGTTATAAAAAAAAATACATTGTTCACCGCAGTGTTCACAGTGTGACATCAGCAGTCGCGGCTTGTGAATGGGGCAAAGGCCACCAAGGTCACATGAGTCACCAAAGTGTGGGTCACTACCCAAGGTCCAATGTATGCAAGTATCATGAAAATAAACGCACGTATGTGGAAACCACGGGCAATTATATTAAGGGTTAACATTTGGGTCAATATTTTTACCCAACACACCTTACCAAAAGCAATCCCTATGCGCCCTCTTGCAGACGACACAAAAAATCAACAGGAAACTACACAGCAATATTCCTACTCACGGTGTAACCCAGAGCTTAGGGTACTCCACGGGTACTCTTAGCTCTACTCCAAAGGTACCCCTTGATGCACTATTGATGCAGTACTACAACTAAGTACTTGTGGAATAACGAACCACTGGGATGGATAGCATGCTATGTTTACTTAGCACGTTACCCATCCTATAGGATACTCTGCAGTTGCCTGCTAGGTGACGAACAGGTTACCATGAAGCCTACCAGTAGTGGAGTACCTCTGAGCTAACTCCACGGGAGTACCCTTCAAGGTCAATCCCCTACCAGCTGCCGATAGATAGGCAGACATGGACCATAGAGGGCGACAAAAACATTCCATTGTTGTTTTACGACTTTCTGATCATTTTCATGTTCAAGTTAGAGTAACATCTATATTTGGTTGACGCATCATCAAAAACCCCTATAAATGACATTTTGTGTAAAAACATATAACCTATGTGACCAAATGTTAAAAATGGATATAAATTACTAAAAAATAATCACAACAAGCTCAAAGCTCATTTGCATGGGGGTACCCCTGCAGGTACTCCCGTATGGTGTGACTGCGTGTGTACCTAGGTGGATGGTTACCCCCACATTTGCGGCGGCGATTGTCGGGTACCCATGGGCGTGGGTACTGACCCGGCCCTTTAATAGTCACTTCAGGTACTCCCATGAAGAAATTGGTTATGTGTACTAAGAAACTCATCCTATAGTCCATTTCTCTAACTACGGTGCTGGCAGTGACATCAGGTCAGTGTGAGATTTGATGTTCGCACCGGTAAACCGCACGCACTGGCTTAAAGCGAGATGGCATTTTACATGCGTGCACAAAGGGACACAGACAGCATATCTTGACGCAAGCGTTAAAAGCTGCGTTGGGGTTATGACATCTCTGTGTGTGATAGATAAAGGGTATAGTGTGAATTGCAAGAGATGTCTTGCTTGCTTACCACTAAGCGTGATTCCCAGTCCCGACTCTGTTATAGGTAGCTTGATATTGAACACACCGCTACTGGGTACAACAGAGTCCGCCACATCAAACTCAACCTCCAGGGTACACTGCTGGTGACAATCTCTTAAGATTTGATTGCATTCCTCCAGTGTAAGATCCTCTGTGTAGGTGCCGTTGATGGAAATGATACGGTCCCCGACCTGCAGGTTGCCACATCTGTGGAGAATTGAGATGAAAAAAGTATGATGCATCAAAAGGTAAGCAACCAAGAATATGTCATCATCAGAGTTACAAGCATGGTGAAATACAGATGCTGAACTAATGCTTTTACAAATAACATTTTAACAGCAAGTATCTTTGGTATTTTATTAGGGCCAATTTAGCATTTCATGGAAAAATTATCACTTGTTTTAGTACGGCAATTTGTATCATTAGTTAATTTTATGTATCATAATTGTTGGTACTTTAAGTTTATTATATTTTACATTCATCATGTGTATCTTAAGTTTATCAGATGTATCGTAAGTTTATAAAAAGGCGGCAAGTGATTGGCTGCAACATCTGCATCTTTCTCATTGATCTACCTAGAAACATCAAGCAGTCAGGATAGTTGGTGGTCTGTACAATAGCGATGCATGATGATGTTGCCATTATTGTTATTACAATGAGTAACAGACTAATAGATACTTTAAAGGGATTTATTGGTATGAATCTATCGGCACATATATAATGCAGTATCCCTAAATATGACGTACCAGATCGTTTGCATCATCATTGGAGTATTCCTTGCCAAGAAAACACCATTTTCATGCTTAACTTTCGAAGCAGTAGACGATTTAAGGAAGCCGCCACGTTTATTATTTACGCTATCGTTTTGCCACAAGCCAATTGAAAGATGATCAGTGGTTAGTCAATTTCTGGCCTGTATGAAAGACTATCGCATCAAAATTAAAAACACAGCTATAATTTAACGTTTTCCTTTAAAATATATAAATTTATCAAAAATGGCATACATTTGTGCCTAATTTTTATAAAATGAGCCTGAGATTCTTGAGAAATATAGTTTTTAAAATAAAACAAGGCGGTTCTCGAACCACAAAGGTCCCCCGCCCGTCGCGATAGTAAATGGAGGGAAATATAATTTTAAGATCACAGGGAGAATTGTGATGGAAATAAGTGGTTCTCAAACCACTGAGGTTTTTTTTTTTTTTTTTTTTTTTTTGACCATATTTGACCTTTGACCTAGGTCACATGACCCACTTTACTTCCCAGCCAAGGCCTACTTGAGATGCATCTATGTTGCGAAGATGGACACCCACACTTGCTTAGATCCAGAGATATTGTGTGGGACGCACACACGCACACACACACACACACACACACACACACGCACACACACACGGACGCAGGGCATTTCTATAGTCCCCCTTTGCCAACTAAAGTTGGCGGGGGACCAATTAGGAAACTCTACATCATACAAAGAAGCGCTACTCGGTACATTGAAAAGAACGTAGATTGCTGAACCGTTTTTTTTTTTTTTTTTTTTTTTCGAAGCAGTAGACGATTTAAGGAAGCCGCCACGTTTATTATTTACGCCTATCATTTTGCCACAAGCCAATTGAAAGATTGTCAAGGTTAGTCAATTTCTGGCCTATGAAAGGACTATCAGCATTGAAATAAAAACACAGCTATAATTTAACGTTTTCCTTAAAATATATAAATTTATCAAAAATGGCAGACCATTGTGCCTAATTTTTATTAAAATGATTTTATTTTTTTTATTTTTTTTATTTTTTTTAAAAAAAATAGGAAAACTCTACATCATACAAAAGAACCGGTACGCGGTCATTGAAAAGAACGTAGATTCTGAAACGCGCATTAGGGGTTTGCGACCTGATCTCTAACAGTGATGGAAACCTGGCCTTCCATAATTGAAGCACTGACCTGGCCATATTGGTCATCCAAAAAGTGCCCACATGTGGTTAAAGCAGGTCCTTTATACAAAATTGGTTCCCATTGAAATGTGGATCAGACTATAGAATCAAGCCAATTCAGTGAGCTTATTGTATTTGCGCGTATGGGATGGCATGTCTCTAAAATGTGCACCCGGGATACAATTTCTGTTAAACAGGTGTCTCTGGAATGGTATTGTGTTCGGTAGACCAAGATGCCCGCCCGTTGCTCCATTCATCTAATATACAATTACTGTTGTGTAGCCAATCCATTGTATAGAGATCAGTGATTACAGTACGACTGCGATAAAACTATAAATATTATGCGACCCCTTTTAAAATGTGCACGTTTTCATGGATTGTTAGTGTTTAGGCCAACTAAAACCTTTGTTAATCACAAAATGATATCTAAAACACCCCTCTTATAATTTTTCTCAAATCACTGAGGTTTTAAAAAGTGTAGTTTTTTTGCAATAAAAAATTCTCAACGAACTTCGCTCCTATCCTTTGTGTGCTCAACGAAGTTCAAAAGGATGAGGCTTGTGGCAAACTTGCTCGTGATATACGCACGTATGGGATATATTTTCGCTGGCTTCTGTTTCGGTATTGCATGCGGCGTTGTAAATATACCACAGGGAATAAACCCCGGGGAATAAACATGGTAGCTTCCATGTTTGTTGTACAGTTGTGTACATTTGTCGGAATAAATCTGGATTTTTTTCGCAAGGAATACTCCAATGGCCATGAAAACCATCTGGTACGTTTTATTTAGGGATATTTCATTATATATGTGCCGATAGATTCATACCAATAAATCACTTTAAAAAATGCTACACTCTTTAATCCCCTGGCCACTACCACCTATGATACAATCTGTCTAATTGGCTCATTACAGGACACAACATGAGATAGCCCACTGAGTAACCAATCAAAACAGTGCTTCTATATCTGTGTGTAAACCATACCACCATTCTTACAGTATCTCTGATTTGCTAATTATATGATATCACCTTCCAAGTGACCAATCCAAACTGTGCTCTGATGCTGATAGATGATAGGCAGGTACTACAAGGGGTTAAACTTCCAACCCAAGAGGTGCAGTAAACATAGATCTGGAACAGTTGTATTGAATTAAGATGACCTAACTAGTAATCCCCCTTCTATTAAATGATTTAAAGTGGAATTAAGATACTTTTGGCTGGCCCTAATGAAGGGAGGTTTGCGTCGCAGCCAAAAGCCACCTTCTTTTGATGTGTGATATGGGACACATATCAATGCAGTAAAATAAATATCAAGGTTTTCCTAACATAGAAAAAAGATTTTGATTTGGGCTGACTTGAAAGCTGACTCTGAGGTTTCCCAAGGAAGGTGTCCTCAATTTTCTAATTGCAGTTTTTCCATTTTCACAATGCTTGTCCACATCCTAATCACTGTGTAAAATTGCTAAGCTCAAATCGATGTCCTTCGTGTAGAAAGTCACAACTTTGTAATACAAGGCGGTTCTCGAACCACAAGTCTCGCCTGCTTTCGCGTATAGCTGTAAGACAAAGAGCAGCACACCAGATTGCAACTGTACAAGTAGAGTGTTCCCAAAGAAGTTGTGCAAGCAGATTTTTTTTTTTTTTTTTTTTTCATGGATTGTTAGTGTTTAGGCCAACTAAAACCTTTGTTAATCACAAAATGATATCTAAAACACCCCTCTTATAATTTTTCTCAAATCACTGAGGTTTTAAAAAGTGTAGTTTTTTTGCAATAAAAAATTCTAAACGAACTTCGCTCCTATCCTTTGTGTGCTCAACGAAGTTCAAAAGGATGAGGCTTGTGGCAAACTTGCTTGTGATATACGCACGTATGGGATATATTTTCGCTGGCTTCTGTTTCGGTATTGCATGCGGCGTTGTAAATATACCACAGGGAATAAACCCCGGGGAATAAACCCCGGGGAATAAACATGGTAGCTTCCATGTTTGTTGTACAGTTGTGTACATTTGTCGGAATAAATCTGGATTTTTTTCGCAAGGAATACTCCAATGGCCATGAAAACCATCTGGTACGTTTTATTTAGGGATATTTCATTATATATCTGCCGATAGATTCATACCAATAAATCACTTTAAAAAATGCTACACTCTTTAATCCCCTGGCCACTACCATCTATGATACAATCTGTCTGATTGGCTCATTACAGGACACAACATGAGATAGCCCTCTGAGTAACCAATCAAAATAGTGCATCTATATCCCACCTATGATACAATCTATCTGATTGGCTCATTACAGGACACAACATGAGATAGCCCTCTGAGTAACCAATCAAAATAGTGCATCTATATCCCACCTATGATACAATCTATCTGATTGGCTCATTACAGGACACAACATGAGATAGCCCTCTGAGTAACCAATCAAAACAGTGCTTCTATATCTGTGTGTAAACCACACCACCATTCTTACAGTATCTCTGATTTGCTAATTATATGATATCACCTTCCAAGTGACCAATCAAAACTGTGCTCTGATGCTGATAGATGATAGGCAGGTACTGCACAAGGGGTTAAACTTCCAACCCAAGAGGTGCAGTAAACATAGATCTAGAAATCTGGAACAGTTGTATTGAATTAAGATGACCTAACTAGTAATCCCCCTTCTATTAAATGATTTAAAGTGGAATTAAGATACTTTTGGCTGGCCCTAATGAAGGGAGGTTTGCGTCGCAGCCAAAAGCCACCTTCTTTTGATGTGTGATATGGGACACATATCAATGCAGTAAAATAAATATCAAGGTTTTCCTAACATAGAAAAAAGATTTTGATTTGGGCTGACTTGAAAGCTGACTCTGAGGTTTCCCAAGGAAGGTGTCCTCAATTTTCTAATTGCAGTTTTTCCATTTTCACAATGCTTGTCCACATCCTAATCACTGTGTAAAATTGCTAAGCTCAAATCGATGTCCTTCGTGTAGAAAGTCACAACTTTGTAATAAAATTCTGAATCTGGAATTTTTGTTATACACAGTATCCTATGGTGCATTATACTATAAATATATGCTTTACATCAAAACAAAAAAGTCTAATTCATCTCAAATTTTGGAATTGTGCATTTTGAGAGCGTGTGTGGTCCAGTGGAAAAGTGTAGGACTCATGATCATTAGGGCGTGAGTTCGAGCCCCGCCGAGGCCAACGTGTTTGTGTCCCTGGGCAAGATACTTAATCTCAATTGCCTTGCCGACCCAAGTGAAATCTGGGGAGCTGTCAAGTTATGGGGGATATTACAATCTAAGTGCTGATAGGGATGTTCGCTTGGCCGGCACCCACCTAGATGAAGCGAAATGACTGTGACGATTTCCTAATGGCGGCGTAATAATAACAGGCAACAGCGCTTGGAGACTGTTTATAGTGATAAAGCGCTTTATAAAACTGATTATTATTTATTTTAGGTGACTATCTTTAGTTTCAGTTGACTATTTCTAATTGATACACACAAAAATTATATTTTGAATCTCTGGGTCAGCCTTTGACTCATTTCCTTCACTTTACATATGTTTACTAACACTACCACAAACCATAACCGTTTCCTTACTTATCAGCCTTGCCTCCAGGCTCAATATAGCCAATGACAGCAGGTGAGCCTAGTATATCTGTCTGGAAGATCCCACCTTGTAACGACAAGCCAAAGTCACCCATCCTAGAGTATAACGTCACCTCCAATGTATCAGTGTGGCACACCTGGTTACCAGACATCAGTCCATTGACGGTTGACGTCAGTGAAACTGTGAAGAAAAGATGGAGTCAGATATTGAGCATTCGCATCATACAGGATCTCTGTCCAATTTCCTGAAACCTGAGTAGAAGTACTGAGATCTTGTAGGAAGTGATTCAAAGCAATAGAAGATAATTTTATTGAAAGTTCAACGTTCCCAAATTATATCTTTTACGGTACTATTACACCTACAAATAATTACCTGTTTCACAATTTCCTAATCAAGCTACCTGCCCTTACCTACCTACAGTTTCATGGTTTACATTTTAAAATACTTTATTCTGAGCCCCCAACAACAAGTATGTAGGTCATATCACATTCAGAACATACCGGTCATAGAGATGGATTAATAAAAGGCCAGAGGTCGTCCGGCCCTCTAGATTCAACAAGCTCACTGGCGGACGCTTAAATGTTACCGCCCAAGCCCATCACATGTAAACCTCACAGCATGGAAAAATGCACTTTCTTGTTTATTTCGCCAGGCAACCTTCGGTTATAAAACGATCCTTATACATCCAAGAACATTGTCAGGCATGTGGTTTGTGCAGAAAGTTTATTGTCGCAAAGATCGGGCACAATGTTTTTTTGCCGATTTTCAAAATGGCTTCCAAAATAGCGTGGACTATAGTATGCTCGTAGTTGCTGTTGCGAGTGTGACGTTTTAACACAGTAGTAGTGCGCAGTTCTAATTTTTTTTTTAATCAATATGGAACTTTGACCTTGGTAGGTGCAAAAACAGCGTCCGCCCACTCGCTCATTTGTATTATTGGTAATCAGCAAAAATAAGCATGTTCATGCCCATTCTAAAGAAATAACGGGGAACAGAAAAGGCTATTTTTAAACAAAATTTCCAGCTTATTAGTTTCTGAGCTAAGTACATCAAGTAAACATGTCAAACATGCAAAAAAGAGTGAAAGTCACATTATCTCCTCCTATATCTTTTCATGAGTCAAAACTTGCCATTACTATTGAGGGAAAGAGGGGTCACAATTGGAATTTTGAGAAATGGGCAAAAATAGCTATACTCTAGAAATACTGTTGTTATGGACCTTAATTCAACATTCACAATACTGTTATATCACATGTTGATCTCAAATGATGTGAGTGGAATGGCCTCATCCTTGTATTTTTAACATTTCAATCATCAGCTTATCAGAATTTGTTTCTGTCATCTTCCAAAGGGCACAACTCATGATTTTGTTTTTCGGAATAGTCATTCCAAATCTGTCAATATCAGATAAATCATATCATGTATTGATAAATCATATCCGTTCAAAAGCTTGAACAATGACAATGATGCATGGAAACTTGACGGTATTCTTAATTTTCACATTGCCCTGTTATAGTTTTTATTTCATTTAAATATTCCTAAGTTTTAATTCCTTATCACACATTAATTGGTTTAAAAATTACAAAATCAGTTAAGTCAAGACTGGCCAATTGCAAAACGGATTTCATATAACCACACGTTCTTGACGATACTTTGGCCAGTGGACCAAGAGCGCCAAACACTTTAAAGACGCGGACTCAAGGGCCAATGTAATATTTTCTTGTACTTTTTGAAGCTGGTCAATAGGCAGGGATGTAAGAGTACCATATAAGAAATTTCCTTAAATTGATATAGCCCTTGGCCCATTGGCCAAATGCTTGCAGGCGACAATAAACATTAGGAATCGTCCAAACAAAAAGCCATTGGAAGGAGTTAAAGGTGTATAGCCTGTACAAACACATGTTTTTTTTTATTTTCTGAGCTAACATCAAGCTCAGAAATGTTTTTAACAAAATATTATGGCCAAATGTCCGTAATTCTGGAAATTTCCGGTACTAAGTCTTGCATCCCTGAATAGGCCAAACTTCATCAGTTGGTGGGCCAGATTTGGCCAATGTCATATACCCTAAATGAGGCTTAATGTAGATGTTAACCACATGGGTTTAACTGTGTACAAATGCCCATAGACAAATTTGATGCATTGCATAACAGAAGAGTTTTATCCAAGAGACACCACTTCTATGACCCACCAAGTCAGATTGTGCCTAGAAATAGATATAAAACTAGTGCATCTCCCTGTGTGTGACCTTTGATCTGTGTGTGACCTTTGACCTGTGTGTGACCTTTGACATAAGGTTTGTTCTATGCTCAGGTCAGCGGTCCTTTTGATCAAATTTTGGGGCATTTCTATGCAAATTGACCTCTAGATGACCTTTGACCTTTTGAGTCATTCCAAAAAGCTACTAACAAAGGTCAGACTGTCCTCCCTCTACCTTCATGCCAAATATCAGCCCCATATGTCAAAGCATAATGAAATGCATAGCTGGACAGACAGACTCACAGACAGACAATCTCATTTTAGTAATATAGATGCCACATATGACATCATTGGTAATCAAAAGGATCTGTTCCCTTTGACCCTATCATGTTTGACATTACGTTTACATACTACAGCGCACACTGCAAACTACAGCATGTACTGCAAAACATCTACACACACCATCAACAATATTTTTCACAGTTTAATGTGTTTCTTCCTTCATGACTGTCACATATAGCCTACTGACCTACTGTTTTTATTTTGCCAATATGCTTACTGCCCCAGTATCATGTCACATAATGAAAGCTTACTTGTAGATCCATTCTTCTGATGTCTTGATTTCAGTTTTCTTGTGAGTGTACTAGACTGCTGTCTTGAGTTGCCATTGCCTCGTTCATGTTCTGCATACGTGCCATGCTTGTTATAGACATCGGACCTCCACTCACAGGATTGTAGGCCTTGATCTCGTCATGGCGAGAAATCTAGTCATGGATAAAAAAGAATGTAATTAGAATTTGGGCCATTTGCACATACATGGTTCTACAAGGGGAGTTTTTCGTACCTGAAACATCTTAACACCTTATGAAAGCACAGGTTGAGGCCATAAAGGGTTTCCAATTTTTCATAAGTGTGTCAGAGAAAAAAGTGTGTCCAAGGGTCAGTTACTGAAACGCCCGTTCTACAGTACTACAATCTCGGTCGAAACGTGCACCACTTACTTGCTGGATTTCTCTTGTAAGATAGTATAGGGAATTATGGCACTTTGCAACCTGGGAAGTTTGTAGCATTCTCTATCCATGTATCCTCCCTATCCCCACCATCAATGTTGGGTTCTTGTCGAGGGGAAAGAACAGGTTTTAACATTGACCAGGGGGGAGAGGGGACATTTTGAAGTAGGGCCAATAAAAGTGTTCCAACACTTTTTTGACAAGATTGTAGGTGCTTCATAACTTCGATTAAAATTGGTGTGATCAGTGTCCTTAAACTTGATATTAATGAGAAAATCTACCTTCATTATTTGATTTTTTTTTTCAAGTGAATTTTGCATGCTCAATGATTCACTTTACAGATTCTCTAAATATTAAGTCCCCTCACCACCTGGATGTACACTGATCAGTTTTTTGCTGCCCTCAAACAGAATAACTCACAAAGCATACATTCACAAATCCTTTTTGAACTTCAAAGCATGTGTTGAAGCTTGTTCAGTTGAATGTTTCAAACAGTGGCCTCCCTAACACTGTACATAAATGGAACAATTCTTTTCCGTTGGCAACTTCCTTTTCTTATCACAATCAGGGGCATAAAAATGGGTCAACTTGTCAGAGGGTGCAAATTCCCAGTTTGAGGCAGATTGTTCCTGGAAGGAGGTTGGTTTTCGAGGCAGATTTTCCGGAAGGAGTGGTTTTTGAGGCAGATTTTCCCCGGTTGGAGGTGGTTTTTGAGGCAGATTTTCCCGGTGTCGGAGGTGTTTTTGAGGCAGATTTCCTGGTTGGAGGTAAAAATGTCCGCAGTGAGCAGATAACATGGGCTGATTTATCATGATCTCCAGCTTTCTTTCCCGTCCAAAAAGCTCTCTGCTCCTGGGGTGGCAAAAGGTTGTTCCTGTGGTACTCCTTGCCTTCAATCATCATAAGAAGTTCAAGAATAGTCACTTTCAATTCATCCTGAAATGTTTTAGGGTATTTATCACCTTAAATGATGCAACTTTTTAAAAATTAAACCATCCAATAAAATTTTAAATGATTATTGAGCTCAATCCCTAAATAAACCTGAATGAATTTCAGCGCATAACTGACACACACTTGCGTTTGCACATTTCATGGTTTGTTACCTTTTCGTGAGGGCACTTCCTCTTAGACGAATGTACCAACTTCTGACAAATTTGCTGTATGACGTCAAGAAAGTAGAGCACATCTTTAGTATGTTCTGTGTACACACCCCACAACAACTGTTTTTTTGCATGAATATCATACTAAAAATCGTCATAGCAGCCTCTAATATATCTTGCACTTTTACAAGATTTTCAATTATTACAAGGTTCAAACCCTAATCTACTGCATAAACCCACTGATTTACTTTGCCGTCCCCTTTTACTCCATCACCAATCTTGATAAAATCCTCATGATAAACTAAACTGCCGGGGCCAGAACGGGCACCTGTGAGGGTAATACGCCATTTGGGACGTCCATTGCCATGGGCCTCTGACATGCAGCTGACGTCTACAGTCATTGTTTTAGAATAAAGTATTTGGACCCTTGGGTAGACCAGAAGCTTTCAATCATCACCAACTCTAATTGACATTTATGCAAAGCTATATTGCCGACATGGGCAAGAAATCTAAAAGAGGCTGGTTTTATTATCAAATATGCCTTAGAAACACCAAATTTGGTCAAAGCAATGCCTAGGGTCAAAGGTCACACATGGTTTAACTGCACTAGTTCCAAAAAAATTCACAGACTTACCTTTTGTTCAATAAAAAACAAATGACAACACCTGGAACAAGACAGATTACAGGAATATATTTCTTCTATCGCAACTTAACCTGATTCTTCTGCCTTCTATACTGATGATTCATTAATATCAACTCTGTATATCTCATTACAGTTGCATTTTACTCCTTTAAATAACCTTGACTTCTTGCCCATCCCATGGGGTATTGACCAAAGTTCAGACCGGACACAGGCTACCGTTTTGCCGCATAACTATAAAATTGTATTTCTCACGTAGCTGAACAGAAAACTACACGTTTACTCAATCGTCTTGTCCGGTAATTGTTTTGCAATTTTAATCCAACTCTCAACAAACAGATTTTTCCACTTCAGTGAACTAGTAACTGTTTCATGAATCGAAAGGCTTGGAGAAAAGTAAAGAGTCGGTAATAAATGTGTACATGTGACGGAATAAATATGCTGGTTATACACTATGATTTCATCATTAAACTTTTTTAAACAACTATGTTATTTAAAGCAGTTTACATGAAAGATTTGAAAAGATAAACATAAAGCTACTTCAATCTACTGAAGGAAAAGGATTCTGTTGTATGAAACAACATTAGACACAAAAATACAGATCTCATCCAGTCATTTTATGATATTGAAAACAGATCTAATGTCCTGTCTTACATTTCTAGACAAAATCAGTAAAAAATTTCCTTCAGTACTTAGTTCAGCATAATACATCACAGTCTCAATCCACCTTCCACCTGGCATAAGCACATTGCTTTCCAAACAATAGCAATGGTATGCCACTTTAGAGACAACACATTGGTGCTTGCAAAAATCTGTGTCAAAGCATGAATGCATGCCAGGTGGAAGGTGGATTAAAGGTGCGACGAGAGATTTCAAGTCATCCATATTTTCTGTGATATGTAGTGATTTCATATAGAATAGACACTCAATAGATTCCCTACCTTTTATTTGGTTACAGAAATAACTTAAAATGAAAACAAAAGGTGATTTGTACATACTTAAATTTCAATAGAAAACATAGGCTGAATTTCGTATTTGCTCCTATACGAAATTAGAAATTTCACAATTTTTGTACCAAAGAATCAGTTCTCGGCTTAATCCTTACAGATAGGGATATTTGTGATATAAAGCTTTACAACAGTGCCAAAATCAGAATTTTCACATTTTTTCAGGACACCTGTTATTTGAAATCTCTCGTTGCACCTTTAAGACTGTGAAATCATTGTACCAAACTTGCACACAACCAGTGTGTTGCCTTTGAATTGGCATACCATTGCTATTGTTATGAAAGTAATGTGCTTATGCCAGGTGGAAGGTAGATTAAGACTGATGTCATTGCACTGAACTAGCACACAGCCAGTGTGTTGCCTTTGAATTTGCATACCATTGCTATTGTTATGAAAACAATGTGTCTATGTCAGGTGGATTAAGACTGTGATGTCATTGCACCAAACTAGCACACAGCCAGTGTGTTGCCTTTGAATTTGCATACCATTGCTATTGTTATTATGAAAGCAATGTGCTTATGCCAGGTGGAAGGTGGATTAAGACTTATGTTACTGTACCAACTTGCACTGAAGTAGATTTTTTTATTGGTTTTTGCCTACAAATTGCAAACAAATGACACTTCAGAATGTTTTAAATCATTAGAAAATAACTGGATGAAATGTGTATTTTATTATGTCTAAAGATTGTTTAATATGACAACATTCTTTTAGTGTTTTAAGAATGTCATAAACATTGACTAAATACAATAACTGAAATATCCCTGTATGGGTATCTTGATGCAGCTAATTTTTGGACTGTAACAAAAAATTCCCAAAATGCATATAAATGAAAATATAATCCCTGACTTCCTTTGAAAATTCTCTGCAGATCTATTACCACTTTCCTAACATCTACCCTAGATTTTAGAAAATGAAGCAGAACTACAATTATTAAAGTCCTTTTATTTTGGATCTCATTTCAATATTCCTAGAAACCTACAACACCACTGCAATTTATTCACTTCTTACGTTCATGAGAAAACTGGACAAACTACATGGCAAGACAGCTTTCACTTCCCTAAAACCCTCAACTACTTGCTTTACACCAGACAGTCCTACTAGCACAAGAAGTTCCCCTCTACTTCAATTCTTCCAGCAAATATTAACTTGTTACTCAATAGATTTACAGCAAGAAATGTATTCCCAGACACTCTGTCAACAAAGCAAAACACGCCTTAGGGGTTTCTAACCCTATTACCCAAAGGAGAATTAATCACTATAAAGCTTTATCATTTTAGGCAAATGTCTGTGCAATCACTGTGTTTTTCTAGTTAGGTTTATTCCAAGTGATGACATCCCGTAGAGGCAGACAAAGTACACTCATCTGAGTTTTTCCAATTGTGACAAGAGATCGACAAGTGGCGACTGATACCGGGTTCACCCCTCCCATTTGTGTATTGTCTTGAATAAATTGATTAATTAAGGCATTTTAGGATAGCAATTGTTGACGGATAAATTTATGATAATGTGACTTGATAAAAATATCCATCTCATTCAGTCTTAAGACTGAAAAAAATAAACAAATGAAAGTCAACAGAAAATTATTACACCAAAAAGCCCATTACATCAAGGCTTTAGATCATACTGAATCATTCTCTCTTATTTATAACCCTCTTGTCCTTAAATTTATTCACCTGATACATCTACAACTTTGTTTTGCCTAGAAAAAATAGAAAGGAGAAACTGGCAATACCCACATACACAAAGGCTTTGTCACCTCAGCTATACCTTTTTTGGGGTATCCAGGTTTTCGAGAAGTACATGCAAAAAATAAAGAATGCAAGCACATGGCAAGAACGAAATATCTCAAAGATTGCGTCCTTACTATACCAAGTGTATTTATTAATTCACGCTAAAAACACTGCCAGCAAATGACATGTGTCAGTGACGTATCTTGGGGGGTGCTTTCGGGGAGCACGCCTCCCGGGAGTTAATGCAAAAACAAGTAAAGTCAGCCGATTTTCGGCTATTAGAGGTCCTTCCTCCCCTGGGGTCCCCCTCAAAAAAGCCAGGTCTGGATATGTCGGTGTGTGCGAGACAAATGAGCAAATAACATTCATTTTGAATATTTATGTATATCAAATGCAGGAAAATGGCAGTCAGCAAAGGTTCTCCACCACCTCTGTGATTTTCGCATGTACAGGCAGACACCACCAATGGATTTTTTTTTTTTTTAGTTTCTAGTTATACTATATTTGGTGAAAAATTTGGTTTATGAATAAAAATTTTAACATCTTGAAAGTTCATTGGGTCTTGTGTCAATCAAATTCAACCAGACAGACCAATGACATGATGGCTTATGTCAAAGAAGTCCAGTCACTATGTACTCACTTGGCATTATTCTGGGGGTTTCCGGTCTGCTGTTATATGTTAGTCTTGGTGTCATCTGACTAATGGGCATCATCTCTAGTTTGATCTGCTCTGAGGCAGTCGCTAAGAGCTGCGTTGCCTCGGGAACACTCATGTGACCAGTACTGGTGTCATCGATGGAGAGAATCTCATCACCGGGGTGTAAAGCTCCACATCTGTTATGCAAAAAAATTAAAGACAACCTCAGGTTGTGAAGTATAAACAACAAGCTATAGTTTGCCTCATCTTAAGTTGAAGGTGACGTCACTGCGACTTTTATGTTGCGCAGCCATGAATCGCGCGCGCTATGCTTGGAATCATAGCATTATACGCACGCGAATAAAGGCGGCACGATCGAGACGCTAGTGGGAATGCAAAGACGCATAATGACGTCACCTTCAACTTTAGGTGAGACAAAGTATAGAAAACATTAGCCATGCCTGGAAAAAGTTGGGAATTTGGGAATGACATTCCCGGGAAATTTTGCTATTTGGAGGGAAATTTTGCTATTTGGAGGGAAAATTTGCTATTTGAAGGGAAATGTTGACCTTTGAATAAAGAAATACATAAGAATTGAAGTGAAATTTTTCAATCTTGGAGGGAAATTTTTCAATCTTGGAGGGAAATTTGGATTGTATTCCCGGGAAATTTTGCACTTTTTCCAGCCCAGATTAGGTCAACTTCAAGGTGCTATCAGTGACCCTCTCAGAAGTCTAAAAAGATTTAGAATTTGCAGGCATAGCTTGAGAGTGAAGGATAAGTCTGCTGAATTCTCATACTTTTTTTCAATTAAAAAATTCACCAAAAGGGAAAAAAGCAATGCTGAAAAATAATATTTTCTTTTATGATTCTTTAGATTTTCTGATTGAGCAAATCGCTGATGAGTGCCTGTAACTTAGGACAGCTAAAAAGAAATAATGATCAACATTGACTGTGTTCTAAATACCTCATGTTTACATTTTGGAAAATAGAGGTTGTACTATGACTCCTACCAATTATTTAACTCTATACCTGGGAACCTGGGCTAGAAGTAGCACAGATTCATTTCAGTGGTTTCATTGTTTTAGTGCAGTGAAGCTGAACCATTGCTAAAGCTAGTGAGACTCAAGGCAATTCTGGCCGGCACCTGCCCTTGATTTCTAGACATAATGTCTCGCTTCTATACTTTGTTCATCACCTAATAGGCAAGAATTATTCGGCTTTTGTTTATCCGCGCGTGAAAGTAATTCCGCTTTACACGCGCGCTTCTCGCCACAAGTGTGCTCCGCGCGTACATCACACACAGCGTCTGCTGCGGTAGTGTTGCTTGCAGTTGCGCCCGCATTATTCTATATCATTTCGCGGTGTGAAGAGTCTTGCCAATTTGGTGATGAACAAAGTATAGGCTGTTTTTCAATGAAACTACAACCCAATATCATCCGGTCTGCCCACAAAATTGTGCTGGCTGCATGTCACAAAAGTCCAATCTTTACTGCTAAGGTGTGTAAGGCCCAAGAAATTGGCTAGAAAAGGTCCAGGTAATTGGTTAAATAAGTTTTTTTATATTTATAGGCCTACTACATGTATCAGTGAGGGACATAATTTTTTACACATGTTTATATTTGCTGGATAAAGGTATATGTTAGATCAGATGCAGCAACTGGGATCCTGTGCATTATTTCAGCACTAAATTGATAAAGTTTTATTGCCCATAATTGAAAACACTACTCTCCTTTCTCAAATAGCATCCACAAGTAGACCAAGAAAAAGGTGATACCCAGGTACAATTCTCAACAGGTTTTCGTTTACCTTGTCACAAGGTCAAACCACAACATAAACCTCATCAACTTCCTTTATTAAATTGTGGTAAGTATTGGCTATTTTATATAGGCGGGTGATTTTATCATCACTGCATTTAAAGACACTAATCAGTGATTTGCCAAAATAGTGAAAAAATATTTGAAATTAGCAGGAAATTCAAAAGTGAGAATAAGTCCTTTTGAATTCTCATGTTACTACTTTTTTCCAACTGAAGAATAACAGGAAAGGAAGCAAACGGCAGTGTTCAAAGATGCAAATCCTCCATTCAATTACCTTGCATAAGTGTCCGAACGGATAGTAATGTCTAAAGTTTCCGATGTTTTCTTATTATGTTGCTTCTGGTCCTAATCAATTTGCAGGGTATGTTTAGGATCCTGTCCTTGTTACAAACATTCAAAAATCTGATGTTTTGACGATTTTTTTCGATTTTTCTCTGATTTAACAATCACTGATAATGCCTATAATGATTGTAACCTAAACCATGTTGCTACTTATTAAGGCTAAGCAAGGCAACATCCAGCCAATTTTCCTTTTCTAGGGGTAAAAGAAAAACCAGATAACGTGACCTGGCTAAGGCCAAGACTTCCAAAAAACCCATCACATACCTTCAACAAATGTTAACCTTTGTCTGACTCTCAACTACAGTACTAAGAATTTGGAATTTAACCACATTGTTCAAGAAAAAAATGTAGACTTGAGCAAGTCATTGGGCGTTCTTGTGGTTCATAAATACTAACCCAGCAGGATGCAATCTTGTATGAGTTAACAAACAACCAAAGAACAGAATATTTGCTGCAGTTTGCAACCAACACCCTCAAGTCACAGATACTTATCCCTGAACCGTATCTTGTTCGCTTGTACACAAAGTTGACCATAGCCCAAAAATAAGAAAGTTACGCCCTCAGTACTGTCTTCTACCATAGCTGCTCTTTGCCCCAGTCACAGGTTGTGTGTTTTTTGGTGACTAAGTAATTAGGCTATACTGTTCACCCTATCAACTAGGGCAACTAGAAAGAACATTGAGCCACATCTTTAATGGAACCAGCTGTTTAGGTAACAAGAAGTTGGGAATGTTTGAAACAGCTAACTTAATGAATGGGTGACCAGCAGAGATCCCTTCATTTATTACTGAGTCCCCCAATGAGCCTTAGATAGTTTAGTGGACCAATTTGATTTGGCTATTAACCTGTTTGCCTACAAGTGACCACTGATACTGTACAGGCCTACACACCATTGAATCTGCAGTCATGTTATTTTACTGTAGTCTCAGCGTAGTATGTCTATGTGTCTCAGCACAAGGTTGAATGAAAGAGCAAAGGGCTACCATATTTGACTTCAGGCCCACCAGCCTTGCGACAGGCTTAAAAAAAATTGCTTGGGATTACGTATATGTATAGTATCTCTGTGAGGGCGCCCTAAAGGAAGTAGGCAGAGTGCAACATTAAAATTCAAAGATTTTCTGTTTTATCTACAGGAATGACTAAGGGCATGTATCTGACTTTATATAACACATTAATTTAAAAGTCAATGCAAATGTTATTTTATTTATAGTTGGGCCAATTATTTAATGTTTGTATAAGAGCCCCATGTGCAGACTTAAAATTGTGCAAGTTGGACCATGTTGTACCAATCGGAAAATTCAGAGTTCTATTTTTGTTTCATACTTATTTATGTTCGTGAAATGCCCCCAAAACTTTGAGAAAGTGTCATGATATTGCTTCGCTTTGTTTCCGACTGATTTTCATTCATTTTCAATAAAGGTCGTCAATGTGTAAGAATTATTAAAAACAGTTAATTTGTGACATGTTTTAACTGATTTTAAAAAGAAATATTACGACTATCTGTCATAGCACGTGAGGTGATACTACAGGAAAAATTATCCTGGGAATGATGTTAATATATACATGAGATAACATGAGATTAAAAAAAATTATGAAATTACTCTTTGCATACAGATTGAGATTCAGCCAACATTTGACCAAAAAGAGTCAAGAACTGTTTTGTCCATGGCAGCCTTTTTTCTGTCCACCTTTTTGCATTTAATTAATTAATCATATTCAACATACAGGATTTGCATCAACAGTGTAAATTTGCATTTTGTTGCAAACACATAGTAGGTCACGTCTGATGGCCCACAATAGTAGGTCACACGTCTGTGTCTGGCCGCCCTTTTTCTCGGAGGTAAGGGCTGTACACCCCTCGCAAAAAAGGAGTTTCAATCACGTGGTACTTTTAAAAAAGCCAGGTAATCATGAAAGCCAGTCGACCACCTACAGTTAAATATATTGATAATAATTATGATGAGTAATTTGTGAAATAATTTTTGGTATAGCATAAGAAATTAGGGTTGTGAATACTACATATCCAATATAGGCCTACAGGGTAAAACCTGTCAGTAGTATTGATAATATAAGTAAATTACCTGTACTAAGACTATAATAACTTCAAGGGTCAGGCTTGGGTCATTGTTATGAGCTTGAAATGCAATTACTCGCTACAAGTGGTCCTTTTAATAATAATGAAATGACAGACCACCATTGACCAGACATAGTAGCCTGAGTCATGTGTCAATTTAGGTAATAAAATACTGAATCATGTGATTTTGGGTGTATCGCAAGTCGGATGGTTCACTTATCTTCTAAAAGGTATCTCCAACAGAAAATATATCAACTAAAACAAAAATGTTTGAGATTTGTTTTAATTGTCAGACAATGTGTAACATTATTTAACAATGTATGCATAATACATCTATAGCTAACAAAGACAAGGAAAGTTTGTGGAAGGTAGGTTTGAACCAAAATTTGTGGTTAATGTCTAACCAGGGAAATGCTAATCTAATATCATGCCAAGGGTATAAAAGAAGTCCAGAAGCATGCATGGAGGTGCCATTCTTAGGAAGGTGCAGTGGCCATGTGAAAATTCAAAGGAAGGTTAACAATTAAAAGTGGACATTTATGGAATGGAAACATTGGTGTTTATGTCAGTTGAGGTTAAATATAGTAGCTTATATCCTGATAATCCTCATAAAAACAGCCATGAACTTGGCTCTACTATCACACTGACATTTCAATCATACCACTTTCATTTGTGTATATAGAGTGCTGCGATTACAAGAATTGCAAGATTGCAACTAAAGAAAATTCACCGACATTACCCTTTAACTTGCACCCGAACGGAGTATAGTTTGCAGTCTAGTATGTGAATGGTTATCTGATTAATTGAATGAACAGTTGTCCAAGTTATTGCATAGTGAAGAAAGTAAAATTTGCATTGGATATGTCTTCATTTTTCTTCTCTTTTTCTCCATTTTTACAAGAGTTAAATTTATGATCCAAAATTGACAAATTTGAGTATCTTACTTGGGCTCAAATATCTTTTATTTTTGGCTTATAATACAAAATTCTAAGACTGCGTAAAATTGCTAATTTCCTATTGGACGGTTGCAAAAAAAAGACAAAACAACAAAATAGTAAAGATTGGAATATAACTTCTAGAAATTTGTGAAAAATGGCATGACAATTAAAAAAACCTGCAAATCCCCAATGGATAAGACTTTGAAATGAATTAATTTTTGTTGAGGACACCTTAAATTTCTTAGTTAAAAGAATTCTGCTGAGGGTCTAACAACCGGGAACGCAGCGGGCGATTTGAAAGCACTCTGTTCTCTAGTCGAATGAGGATCAAGTACTATACAGACCAGATTATCCATCATATAATCAAGGTCAAGCGTTATGACCTCTGCAGGAAAATGCAAATATAATTACGCATTCACTCACTCCTGTTCAAGGCATAGTGCCAAATCCATTGCACACACTCGGATTGATTCCTGGAATCTTTTACTTGCAGCTGACATAAAAATACATCGGTCTTTGACTTTGGCAGTGGCATGTGACCTTGACCACATAAACAAAGAGGGATCCAATTCTGCACCTATGACTCAAGTTTGGTTCCAATTGAACTTCAACTTTTCAATTTGGTCATTTATCATTTTCAGCCTATCTTACAACTTGACCCCACATGACCTGACCTGGTATGGACCTTTGACCTTATCAGCAAATGCAGGATCCCATGTGGCATCTATACATCAAGTTTGGTTTAAATCCATCGAAGTATGCAGGTAAGTATTACAGCAAATGTAACAACAACAAAACAGACATCAACAACAACAGACAACAAACAACAGACATCAACAACAGACAAAAAACCGACATGAACAACACGACAACAGTGGATTAACGTTGATCCTATGTGTCTCTGCCTTAAGGCAGGCGGCACAAAAAGGACTATGCTACTGAGCACTGAAAACTTGTAAAGATTTGGCCCTCACTTTATTTTCGCATTTGGATATTATACCAAATATTATGTAGTGTGGCAATATAACAAGGTCATGGGAAAAGCCAATAAAACCTGACAGCCTTGGCATGTTGCCCCAACAATACGACAACGTTTGAAGGAGATGCTGTTTTGCCCTAAATCTCTACATCAGTCGATCTGGGAAAACGACTCAAGAAAATTCAGAAACTGTATTTTGGTGAAGATAAAGTTAGGTGGAATCCAAACAAAATATTTTCAATGATTAATTTAAGTTTTTCATTCTGATTCACTGTTCCACATACAACAGCGACACAGGCTATTAATCTGACATTAAATAGTCTTTATGAAACCAACCGAATGATGTGATAAGATTTAATTCGGGCTCCGTAAATTTGTTAGTTTCTTGTAGCAGTTCACTCTGAAAAGTGAGGGAGGACCGTTTTTATACTTTACTAATGACACTAAAATATGGCCGTTTTACCAAAAAATTGATATTACCAGAGCGAATAGACCCCAAGAGGTCTTTAAAATCACATTAAACATGTATTTGATTAATAAAACAATTAGGACATCATACATCAAAATTTCAGGATTGAAAACATTAATTTTAAGAAAATTGAAAAATAAAAAAAGTTTGTCTCATCCCAAAAAAGTGAGGATGGAGGGCTACGAGAATTGATAATTTTTTAAGCGGCCTATGGATCACAAATCTGTTATATTAAGGCTTTTCACACTGGAGCGAGTGACGATCGATTTTGCGATCGATTTTCGGCGTTTTTGAAGACGAGTGCAGCCGTTTTCTGAAAACTAGACCCGCATGCGCAATAGCCGCCTTATTACGATGTAAAAGTTTTCCATAATAAATGATTAATGAGCTTTTTCTTAACTACTCGCACGAAATACTTCTTTTTGAGGCATTAAAGAGTGGTTGTAGTTGACTTTTTAAATGCTGAGGATACACGGCATCTTTTAAATGATATGAATTGACCCCTTGGTTGCTTCAAAACAGAAATTGCGTGTTTTCCGCTCGTGAAATTGGACGGACTGAGTAAGGAAATTCAACAGGCGGATAGAACTCTTACGAAGTGCATTAATTGGATGATTGCGTGCTGTTATTTGAGGAAGGCACAGCAGCGATGTGTCAGAGCACGCGTTTGGTTGACGAAGTATAGAATGAAATTTGGTGGCTGGTTTGAAGTTACAGATAGCGATCGATCACAGAAGTCGATTTCCATCACACGGCTCAGTGTGAAAAGCCTTATTATAGGCTGCAACATGTGACTATCATCACTCAAAATACCAGATATTTTTCTCAAAAAATTTCAAAATTATGCATATGACATAAGCAGCACGAAAAATGCATTCAAATGAGCCCAAACAAGCATAGTCTTAGGTCAGTTGGTTTAGTGAGATGGCTTCCCAAAGTCTGTGCCGCAGTGATAAAAATTGTCTCAATTTTTCAGAAATTATTAAAATAAGTCATTTTCATGACTATATTCAGAATCAGCATAAAAATGCTTTCAAATATTCAAAACAAGCCAAGTGTAGGTTAGTGGTTTTTAGATGGATCCCAAATAATACAGGGACCGTTTGGAAGCCATGCAAAATAGCTGTACAGAATTTACCAGAGAAAGGGTTATATACACATAAAATATTGTAAAACACTTGGCACAAGATGAGGCAACTTGATGCATAATAATTTTGAATAATGAAAGCACTGCCATCATACTATATATGAGCTGCATCAGCTGTCGAAAAGTACTTTCACATCCACATTTGCAGATAAACACATATTTTACAGGCATTATGCTTGAGGTTGTATCAAGCAGACAATCTCACCAGAGGTATCTTTTCAAATGTTGATGCTGGAAAATGCATGGTAACTTCCCAAACAAAAGCTGACCAATTGAACAAACAATAATACAATTTCCAGCTAGAATGAACAAGCTCTGATACATGGTTGTTTTGCCACATAAGTGAGGTTTGCTTGCAAGTATATATTAATTTCCAATGGTTCTTCTAAAACCCAATAAGATAGGGTACTGTACCAGTAAAGTGCTACATCTTTGCACACTACCTACCAGGAGCTAAGTTGATGACAGCTTACAAGATTTGAAGTAAAGACTGGCCAAAAGTCGATTATTACTGGTTAAAGTAGAGAGTAGAAAAGTGGGTAGAGGTAGTGGATAACGTAGATGCACGTGTAGTATAAAATGATGGTGGATAATGAATGATGAGAGGGACAATGAATAGCAATAGGATAGGGAATAGTGATAGTGGATAGTGAAGAGTGATAGTGGATAGTGAATAGTGATGTAGTGGATAGTGAATAGTGAAGTGATAGTGAATAGTGATAGTGGATATGAATTAGTGATAGTGGATAGTGAATAGTGATAGTGGATAGTGAATAGTGCTAGTGGATAGTGAATAGTGATAGGGATAGTGAATAGTGCTAGTGGTTAAGGAATTAGTGATAGTGGATATGCAATAGTGCGCTAGGGAACAGTGAATAGTGATAGTGGAAGAGTGATTAGTGGATAGTGGATAGGATAGTGATAGTGATAGTGATAGGGATAGTGACAGTGCTAGTGCGATAGTGGATAATGAATAGTGATAGTGGATAGTAATAATGAATAGTGATAGTGGATAGTGAATAGGGATGTGGATAGGACTAAGTGATAGTGGTTAAGGAATAGTGATAGGGATAGTGATAGTGGTTAATGAATAGTGATAGTGGAAAGAATAGTGATAGGGATAATGAATAGTGATAGTGGATAATGACTAGTGATAGTGCGATAATGAATAGGATAGTGGATAAGGAATAGTGATGGGATAATGATAGTGATCGTGGCATAATGAATAGTGATAGTGGATAATGAATAGGGATCGTGGATAATGAATGTGATAGTGGTAATGATGTGAGGTAGTGGATAATGAATAGTGATAGGGGAAAGAATAGTGATAGGGATAATGAATAGTGATAGTGGATGAGTCGTGATAGTGGATAATGATATAGTGATAATGGATAATGAATGACACGATAACAAATAGATAATAGTGGCTAATGTATAGTGATAGTGGACAATGAAGAGTGATAGTGGATAAATGAAAGAGGTATAGTGGATAATGAAGAGGGATTTGGGGGGTGGGGGGGGGCTTTGGGGGGGGGGGGGGGTGGGCCCGGGGGGGGGGTCCTTGGGGGTTCTTGGGGAGGGTTTCTTGTTGATAGTGGATAATGAATAGTGATGGTGGATAATGATAGTGGTACATTAATCACTGTCAATTTTCAAGATTCAAGTTGCAATCTTAGCTAATTGCCTCATTCTTCTCAAATATGTTTTGATTACTGTACACAGAACATTTGAATATGGTTTGGTTACTGCAACCGACACGTTTGCCTGTGTTTGTCTTGTCCATGATACTGGATTGTTCATCACTAAAGGACAGATAATTCAACATTACACAAAAACGCGCACTCAGCGAGTTTCACCTTGGGTGAAAAGTACATTTGAGTATTTACTGCAAACTTCTACAGGCTGCTGAGACTATGGCCCAAAAACTTCAACCATAAGCTTTTGGACCATAAAACAAGCACGGTATAAACGGTCAGAAAAAAACGTAGGATGCATGAGGGGGGACCACTAGGATCTGTTGGCCGTAATAGAAACTAGATAACACCTGTTAATCTCCCGGTGGTGTTGCAATTGTGAAAGTGCACATTTAGCGTAAAAATTGGGACGTTTAATGCACAACACCACAGAAGATTAATTGTCGAATTCAACTAACTGTACGATAAGAA
>JAMKCH010016197.1:0-41605 GCA_023653785.1 Ophioderma brevispina
GATGAGGGCGCACTCATTTTCCAAACAAATCGTGTTTCTTGCATATATACATAATGCTTGTCCATATACTAATCACTGTGTGAAAAAAACTAAGTTTAAGGGGTTTGACGTGTGATTTGTTTACGCGCAAGCTGCTTTACACCTCCAGCATTCTGTTTAGAGCCCAGTCATGGACAAATGGAAGAATTTTAGTTTTGAGCTGCGAAGGTATTATGCGCAGATACCGCGAATAACTATGCGTTTGTTTGCGTTTATTAAAATCACGCATCTCTACGCCTGCGTTCCTGATTTGCTGCATGCCGAATGTGGCGCGGATTTTTCTTGCCGCCCAACAAGATGCCCAATTTGAAAAAAGTGTCCAATTTCAGTGCTTTTCGGCGTGTAATGGAAAAGGTAAGTCGGTGACCCTCATTTTTTATTTCAAAATTTTGAAGAACGACATCGGGACCTCAACAAATTTAGAAATTACAAAATTTTATCGAGATATTTTTATTTTGTAGGCGATCTAAACGTCAAATTTGGACTTTTCCCATAGACTTGCGTGGTTTAAAAGTGACAACATACCTTTTTTGTTTTGGCTATAGCTCAAAAACAAAAGTCGGTGACCCCCATTTTTTATTTCAGATTCTTAATCAGCACCGTTGTAAATATCATATATGTGAATTCTAGAAAATTTTATCGAGTAGATCACTAACACGTCAATCGAGGCCCATTCCCTCTTTAACATCAGGGGCCCATTTCATAAAGACTTACGATCAATTGTAAGTTCAAGTGTAACTCGATCAAGTAACTCGATCTAGCGTAAGTTTGAACTTACAATCAGGTTCAAACTTACGCTTGATCGAGTTACGATCGAGTTACAATTGATCATAATTCTTTTTGAGACAGGCCCCCAGGGGCGGGCAGGCATCCAAACAGAATGGCCGACTAGACTAGTTAAGTGTCCCATTTATAATTTTATTCAGGGGACAAAATGAACAGAAGATACAACCACAATGAAAGAGGTTCACTTTGTTTCTTATTTTATTTCTTTTCTATTCCTTAATTTCTTTAATTCTTTGTTCTCTTTTTTTATTTCTTTATTCTTTCTTTCCTTTCATTTTCTATCTTTCCTTCTTATTCCTTTCCTTTTTCTTTCATTTTTTCCCTCAACCTTCATTGTGAATTAAATATTTGTTCAGTTTCCAACATTTCTTGTTACAACTTCACTTCTTGTAGTTTATAACAGTAATCAGAAAATTAAAATAAACAAAAAACAGTCATAATTCGTATGTATTTGCCGGGGGTAAGGCTACTTCTTGACACAGCCAAAATGTCATTTTCACTTGTTCTGATTGGTCAAGCCATTCATTTAATTGGTCCTGTGACCAAAATATATCTGTTGCATAGATTTTACTTCTGGAAGTTCTGCCCTTTACTACTACGTTTTTACAATGCTCAACTTTGTTGCCTCGATTTTCAACCAAAGTTGTCATCAATCATAACAACTTTAACATTTTAATAAAAAAGATAAATCAGAGAATACAATGACTAGAAATCTAAAAATCTGTCATAGGAGGTCGATAATGTAGGTTGTTTACAAACAACCTTTGACATAAAATGGTCAGTTTGGTATACTTTAAAGCTTAGAAGTAGGATTGCTGCATACTGCATACAACTGATACGAAAACATCGATTCATCTCCTTCCACCCCCCCCGTCCCGCTTGCCTTCCCTGTTGTCTCCCATGACCACGCCTTCTCCTCCCCTACCTCCACTTCCCCTCCCCTCGCGTTCTTATTCTTCTCATCTTTTCCCCCGCACATCTTTCTCCCCATGGTACCCCCGCCTCGTCCCCGTCCGCCATTAATCTTCCTCCCTCTCTGGCCCCTTTTTCGGTCCCCTTTTACCTCGCCCCGGCACTTCGCTTTTTGCTTGTCTAATCATTCTTCCACGTTCGTCTCCTGTTTGTCCTGTATTCCCCTCACCCCGGGTGGTGCTCTCATACCACTCGCCCCTACGTCTCTGCTCACGGTCCTACCCTCTTATCCCTTTACCTCACTACTCTTGTTATACTACTTTTTGCCTATACTATTTGATGCATGCGCTAGACCTGCTGCATCTGTGGGACTATTCAGATATACAATGATTAACCATCATCGGGTCTAATGGGGCTCGGGGGAGGGATGGGGGGGGGGGGGGGATGGACGGGGGGGGAGGGAGGAGGGTTTTTTGTTTTTTTTTTTTTTTTTTTGTGTGGTAGGGTCTCAAACTTTGAAGTCTTATCGGGTGATTGTTACCTCATTCTTACCATATAAATACGACTGTAATGTATTAGAGAGTTGTAGGGACAATCAGTCACCATTATAGGTGTAAAATATAGACTTTTTCACTTAAGAAAATCATGTTAGTGTCAAAGTATGGGCTGCCGAAAGATGCTGACATACAAAAAAAAAAACCTGATATCAAGCAATATATTGCATGAATTACATGTAGTCTCTTTTAGAGTCGTTTTCATGTTGTTTAGGCATGTGGATGTTTCAATAATGACTAGTTCAATTGTGGTTTTTACTGGTATATGGTGGGGTTTTTTATCCACTGAGGTGCTTGTACAATGAGTATAATGGGCAGTTAGCGGTGCCAGCGAGGGGGAAGGGGAAATTCCCCCTAATTATTTTTTATTCCCCCCCACCAGTTTTCCAGGGATTTTTTGGCAAAAATGCAGTGATAGGAGCCAAAAATCACCAAATTGGGCAAATATCAGAGATTTTGGCAAAAAAAATCCTGGAAAAACTGGTGGGGGGGAATAAAAAATATTAGGGGCGAAATTTCCTTCCCCCTCGTGGCACCGCTATGCCCATTATACTCATTGTACAAGGACCTCAGTGATAAAACCCAACCATATACCATTAAAACCACAATTTACATAAGTAATTTATTGAACATCACATGCCTAAACAACATGAAAACGACTCTAAAAGAGATACATGTAATTCATTGCAATATATTGCTTGATATCAGGGTTTTTTTTGTATGTCAGCATCTTTCGGCAGCCCATACTTGACACTAACCATGATTTCTTAGTGAAAAAAAAGCTATATTTTACACTATAATGGGTGACTGATTGTCACTACCAACTCTTATAATTACATTCCAGTCGTATTTATATGGTAAGAATGAGGGAAAACAATCACCGATTAAGACCTCAAAGTTTGAGATACCCTCCACACGAATCGATGTGTTAGTATAAAGTTGTAGGACAGTATGGCAGCAATCACCTACTTTCAAAGTGTTTAAAGTGATACCAAACTGACCATTTATGTCCAAAGGTTGTGGTTAATACAACATACATGTACAGACCTCCTTATGACAGATTTTAGATTTCTCGGTCATTGTATTCTCTGATTTGATCTGTTTATTAAAATGTTTTAAGTTGTTATCGATTGATGACAACTTTGGTTGAAAAATCGAGGAAAAAGTGAGCATTGTAAAAAGTAGTAGTAAAGGGCAGAACTTCAGAAGTAAAATATGCAACAGATATATTTTGGTACAGGACCAGTTCAAATGAATGGCTTGAAACAATAAGAACAAGTGAAAATGACATTTGGCCTTTGTGTCAAGAAGTAGCCTTACCCCGGGCAAATACATACAAGTATGACTGTTTTTTGTTTTTTTAATTGTTTCGATTACTTTATATAACTACAAGAAGTGAAGTTGTAACAAGAAATGTTGGAAATGAACAAAGATTTAATACAATGAAGGTTGATGGGAAAAATGTAAAGAAAAAAGGAAAGGAATAGAAGGAAAGATAGAAAATGAAAGGAAAAGAAAAGAAATAAAGAAATAAAAAGAGAGAACAAAGAATTAAAGAAATTAAGGAATAGAAAAAGAAAGTAAAATAAGAAACAAAGTGAACTCTTTTCATTGTGGTTGGATATGCGTTCATTTTGTCCCCTGAATAAAATATAAAGGGGACACTTAAACTAGTCTAGTGGCCATTCGGTTTGGATGCCTGGCCCGCCCCTGGGGGCCTGTTCAAAAAGATTATGATCAATTGTACACTCCGATCGGGAACTCGATCAGAGTAAGTTTGAAACCTGATTGATTTTTTTTTTTTTTTTTTTTTTTTTTTAAGTTCAAACTTACGCTTAGTCGAGGTTATTGATTGAGTTACCACTTGAAATTACAATTTGATCTTAAGTCGTTATGAAATGGGCCCTGATGTTAACGAGGGTGGCTCGATTTGACGTGTTAGTGATCTACTCGATAAAATTAAGAATTCAATATATGATATTTACAACGGTGATGAAATTAAGATCTGAAATCAAAAATGGGGCGGTCACCGACTTTTGTTTTTGAGCTATAGCCAAACACAAAAAACAGGGATGTTCGTAACTTTTTAAACCACGCAAGCTTATGGGAAAAGTCAAAAATTTGACGTTTAGATCGCCTACAAAATAAACATTTCTCGATAAAATTTGTAATTTCTTAAATAGTTTGAGGTCCCGAGGTCGTTCTCAAAATTTGAAATAAAAAAATGAGGTCACCGACTTACCTTTTTCCATTACACGCCGAAAGCACATGAAATGGACACTTTTTCAAATTGGGCGTCTTGTTGGGCGGCTAAGAAAAATCCGCGCCACATCGGCATGCAGCAAATCAGGAACGCAGGGTTAGAGATGCGCGATTTTACTAAACGCAAACAAACGCATGTATTCGCGGTATCTGAGCATTAATACTTCGCAGCTCAAAAACTAAAATTCTTCCATTTGTCCAATGATGGGCTTAAACGAAGCTGGAGGCGGTTAAGCAGCTTGCGGAACAGATCACACGTCAAACCCCTGATCGGTGTCACCTTCATTCCTATAGCAAAAAAGTCCTCGCGCGGCCCCTGTGGTACAGCATTACCGGCAGTCTATCTTCGGTTTATTTATATTATAAACTGCCGGCTTGTCACTAATTGCTTTTTTATACTGCTCTTAAGGTTTTAAAATTGTTAATATTGCATTGTTAATTGATCAGATGTCTATGCCATTATACTGGGGTCTTTTTGAAGGCCGGCATTTAGACGTGTTCGCTGACCTTGACTGCCTGAACACCGCTCTGATCCTTTTTCCTAGCACTTCTTGTATAGCTATCTGGTAATTTGTATTTTGATAAACTATCTGTAATTTGTATAAAATTGTAATTGAATTCTTATTTAGTGTTTCTGTAATTGTAGTTTGGGATATAATCATGAAGATTCATTTAAGACAGAGAGAGCCAATCGGGGAGGGAAGCACAGAACGTGGAATCATGCCAGTAGTGACTTCCCGTCACCAAACATTCAAAAGGGATATGAAACCTTACATTCCACATTCCGGGGCTAACATTGATATTTAATCATATATCCACAATCCAGGACCCCGACAGCACCTCAGCTTGTCCAGCATTCTAAAAACAAAATGGTCCCTCATGACTGGGCAGGTTCAACACGGAAACTCAGCAACACCGTGACATTCCTAAACAGAATGAAATTCTTCTCAACATCCGGTCTATGGAATGCCCGTTTTGTCCGCAAAAAGACGGTCTCTATTTATGATGACATTAATGAGAATGATGTGGACATTTTTGTGATAACTTGAAACTGGTTGGCTGAAAGCAGATCCGGTGGTCATTGCTGAGATGCTCCCTGAGGGATTTAGTCCTCCTGCACTTTTCCAGGAAGTCTGATGACCATGGTGTGGTATTGGGATAATCCACAAAACTTGCATCTAAAAACATTCAAAAACACCACAGGCATTAACAACACCTTCTTTTGAGCGTGCTTGTGTGGTAATAAATAAAAAACTAGTGTTAGACTCATCCCTGTGTATCGTCCACAACCTTCCAGGGAAATGGTCAAAATAAGTCAATCTTTAAATGAGTTTGAACTTCCTTAATGAGATTGCTCGTTCCCGCTAAAACGATATTGCTGGGTGATTTCAACGTACATGTCGACCTCCCCGCAAAACCTGAGTCGATTCATTTTTTGGCGATTTGGTGTAATGGTTTTAATCAACACGTCCACGGCACGCACCCATAAAGATGGTCACACTCTGGACCATATCATATCTCGTCTTGAAGATGGTAGTTGCTGGGTGGGGCCTTTTGCCTGGGCTAGGCTCTGTATCATCGTTGATTAATTGTACGATTAGCAGCCAGGAATCACCACTCATGAGAAATATGTGCACCATCAGAAATATAAAGACTATTGACAGGACTCTTTCCAAAGGAATTTAATCCAATGTTGGCAGTCTTGACATTTCAGGGTTGATGGATCAGTTGATGAGTGTGGTTAAATTTGAGGAGTCGTTAATTAGTGGTACTGATCCCATGCAACCTCCTCAACAGCTTCCCGCATTATTAGACCCCGATCAACCATTGGTTTTAATAAAGATATTGATGATGCAAGACGTGAACGTAGACGTTTTTTTAGAGAGAAAAGGGTAAAAAACTAGAACTAGTGTCGATTCTGGATGCATACAATGTACAGTCAGCAGTGACTGGTAAAACTCATTCATCATGCTAAGGCGGTTTTATTACAGAGAACAATTAGAAAATGATAACAACAAAAACCATGTGTGCTACTCTGAATAAGCTTCTGAACCCCAAAAACCAAACAACTTCTTAACTGTAATTCAGCTACTGAACTATGTAGCTCATTTGACCAGGTTTTTCAGCGCAAGGTATACATAAATCAGGACATGGAGAAGGAGAAGGGGCGGAAAGGACCTCCTTCCAAACTCCATGATGACTGATCCAAGGGGACATACTTGATGAGACCCGTTCAATGCATGAGTTAATCCGTCACTGTGAAGAGTAACAAAGGTGCTTTATGGCAAATCCATCAAAATCATGTCTTAGACACCATTCCATTGGTGTTACTTAAGGCGAATGTTGCAACTCTGGCTGACCCATTAACACCGATCATTAACAAGTCTATCGCACTGGTTGTTTCCCAGGATAAGTCCGGGAAGCGGGCTGTGACACCCATTCTCAAAAAGCCTTCCCTAGACAAAGAGTGCTCAAAAAACTATCGCCTGGTCAAATATAGGCTGCGTGTCTAAAGTTCATGAGAAAATAGTGAGTGCCCAGATAAACAATCATCTTGTCTCAAATGACTTGAATGAGAAGGTTTTCAGATCAGATTACAAAGACGACACAGCACTGAACCGGGCAATTCCTACGTGTAGACGATATCCTCCAATGCAATTCCACAAACGCTAAGCAGTTGCTATTGTGCGCTAGATTCTTTCGGCAGCAGTTGAAATGTTGATCGAGCCATTCTTTGGATAGTTACGCTGCTACTTTAAAAATTCAACGGTAATGACCTTACAGTGGTTCCGGTCTTACTGAGAAACACGCTTCTTTTCGTGTGCGCATTGGGGACTGCACTTTTCAAAACAAGCCCTATCTCCCTTTCGGTCTTCCTCAGGTTCTGTGGTCGGCTGCCTTCTTTTTCATACTGTATAATATGATCGCATCAATCATCCGGAAGCAAAATATTGCTTCACGTGTATGCTGATGATGTACAGCTCTCTTTGACATTTGATCCTAAGATGATGGTGATGCCAACAGCTGTCAAAAGGCTCTCTCTTGTATTGATGAAATCAGTGAGTGGATGCGCTTTGTAACACAACTCCAATGACAGGATGAAAAAGACAGAATTTTTATCGCATGTTCATCCTATAACAAAAATCGCCTCAAATATTACCATCAGGGTCGGGACAGTGGGAGGTTCCCAGTCTCGGCACGCCAATTAGAAACCTTGGTGTGTGTTGACAGGACAATGGTATATGATGAAACATGTAAAGGTCATCATTAAGTCTATCTGTTAACTTCCACCTTCGCATTATTTACCGGATTCGCCGCTTTATCACATTTAAAAGTTGTCATCATCTCGTCCGCTTACTGATTTTATCTCGCATTGGCTATGCCAATTCACTTTTGAGGGAATTGTCGGCCAGAGATCGGAGTAAACTTCAGATTTTGCAGATTAGAGCACGCCAGGTGTGTTCAGATATGATAGAAGGACACACCAGAACACACTCATTAAAGAGCTCCATTGGCTACCAATTAGTGAGCGCGTTTGTCTTTAAGCTTATTGCTTCTTACTTACCAGGGCATTTCCGGACCATGCCCATTCTACTTGTCGAATCCTCTCTTTGTATGTTCCTGGCAGGCCAGGATGGCGTTCTGCAGATGACAAGACGCTCCTCACTGCTTCCCGCACACAAAAAGGTCAGTGGGGGACAGGCTTTCAGCCATGCGGCCCCTAGCCTATGGAACTCTTTGTCTACTTGTTCGCACTCCAAGTCCATTGTACTTTTAAGAAATCTCTAAAATTTCATCTATTTCCTAAGAAGCTTGATTGTGTGATTAAATGTGTTTTTGTTATTGCCTCACATGATATTTAATTTGCAGCTGTTTTCTTTTTTTAGCCTCTAATATAGCTATGGTCATCACGTAGCAAATTAGAGTTAGGACCCAATGTTCTCTCCATAAACTAGTCATCTGTACTGTCCCCAATTCTTTTGAAACTTGCCGGTATGCAAAAGTAATGACAATTTCTTTGAAAAGTTTATGTTGGGATTGAAAATTCTGAAGCAGATGTTGCGTTTTGGGGCATTTGTTTCGTCCTGTGTGTTTTTGGCATGAATTGTGTTGGAGGCAAAGATTATCTGAATTGTCTGTTGTCTACAAGTAGATGCATGTTGTGGGAAAGCTGAAAGCACAATGCATTATCAATGCTGGCCTAGAGAGTCAATGCATTTGCAGCCTATAGTCTGATAACCACTTGGCAATAAATTTTTCATGCTTATCTAGGTAGATGATAGTCTATGTATTGCAGAAGGGTAGTTGTTATTGTTTTCCAACCAATATCTTCCAATGTCTAAAGTTCCATGTGTTTTGTACCATGTGGTACTTTACATACATTCCCAGTTGCTCCTGAAGATAGTGCTTTAGTTATGCAAGTCTATTACGAATGCAATGTTACATCTGGTTCCAAACGCTAATTCATGTAATATGCTTGACTTTAACCTTTGCACTGTGTTTTAACTGCACAGCCCAAATTCTCTCAATTCAATCAAATCATAAGTGGCCTTAGACCACACAGCTACCTAAAGAGAGGCATATTTAGCCCATCCACAATGCATCAGTTTGGTACATTTCACATCACTAAGCCTTGATGATCCCGGCATTGTGAGCCCACAAAAATCCCAGTTTAATAATTAAAACTAGACCTTTTACACACATTCCTGCACACAAACACTGTACTTAAAACAAAAAAAAATTAATAATTGAAAAGTTTTAGTGCTCCTTAAACTTCTTTACATTTAAAGTACTGAATATGTTTAGTTACAGAAAATATATAGGCACATTGCAAGTATATGGGATTAGTTTTTCAAAACACCCGCTGCTACTATGAAGAAGGTTTAAATGCAACCACTGTTATTTCTTGGGAACTTGAATGATTACATCTACTCTGGAGCTGTCCAAATATTACTTGAATGTGAAATTGTTTTTTGCTTTTTCAATTTTTTTAGGGAGATAAAGGGGTTTTAAAACATAGTCTGGTATTATAAGGGGGGTAAAATTAGCCCAATTTTTGAGTAGTCGATGGTTGAAAATCGGTTTTTGTATATTAGTCGAGTTATATTGATATGATTTTAGTAATCATTGGTATGAAGTTGACCATTTTTTACAATACTCTGTATCAACACCAAAAGTCATATGTTGACAGTTGACAAAACACAGGAGATTGTCCTTGGTCAAGTAAATTGCCACCACAGAGGTTGGGAACATGGGATTCAGAATAATTTAGTAGTGATATATCACCTTAAGTTGAGATACACAAATTTTATAATGTAGGCTTAGACATTGACAATTGAATGGATGGAAAGTGAAACTACAGGTGAAGTTCGGGGGGGGGGGGGGGGTATCAACCAAAGTGACCATACAGGGACGTGCACAGACACGGTCCCATTTTTAGACTTTTGGAATATCAATGACCCCTTTTTTCTGCCCAATTTGGTATAGCATGGGTGTTTTTTTTTTTTCCAAAATTTTCTGAATTTGTTGGAAAAAAAATGGAAAAAAATTAGCAGTATTTCCTCAATCTGAAGCCAAAATTGTCCAAACAATTGCTTAAACTGTCAAAATTTGCAGTGATGGAAAACGGCAACTTTGGGTTTAAATTTGGCCCTGGAAATTTGCATCTACTGGTATAGCTGGGTCCTTTTTGGCAAAAAATGGTATAGCTATGGGTCCTACTTCAGAGTCGTGGAGGCACGTCCATACCCAAACCATTAGGTGGGACCCCCCCGGGGGTTCCGTACACCAGGGGGGTTAAGTACGGTAATGGAACAAATAAGAGAATGAAAGAAAAGTATGAATTACTCTCCTTTAAACGTGTGTGTAAAAAAGACTTCAACACAGATTGACAAACTCCCTGAATGCAGGGGCCACATTGGAGCATGTCTTACCGATTGTTGAAATTCGAAAGACTTCCTTAAATATTAAACCAGCAAACTATTTGTGTTCGCTGGAAGTTGAAAAAGCAAAAATAATAACAGGTTTCCATAAACAACAAATATTGATGTAAAAGTCATTGCCATTAAAAATTGCCCAATTTCAGTGGTTTCGGGTAAGTTAAACCGTACATAAGACCCTGTAATGTCATGAAGTTTACATAGATGGCTATTGAATAGCCTATGTCACTTAAGTAATTGTCAAGTGAAAATTAATTTTTAAAAAAAATACTTTTAAGCCCAGATTAATGTGGTATATTGTTGTGGGTTCACATCATAATAATTAAATTACGTATATGAAATGAAGTAACCATGTAATATTGCAATGATTAACGGCGCATTTGTATTATCATACCATATAAAAATTAAAATTGTTTTGGCTGGTAATTTCCGGGGTGAATTAATACTCTGGTAGCATTATAAAGATGTTTGTTAAAAACACCCGGCTTTAAAAACATGGGAACGCCCTTTTCTGAAAATTTTATTAAAGTGTGACCCTTAATAGTAAAAAAGCTGCCAGTAAGGTACCTTTCAGATAATGCAGGGGCCACTTCAAAATCAATTAAAGCGGTGCATTTTGTGCTCTAACACCTCATTTTGTTTATGGTTCATTAGATATCCCGAGAAAAGATTAATTCCAAAATTTCAGTTGATTTTGGAGGAGGCGGGTTTGATGGTATTAACAAATGTTTATATCACGGTGCCCCAGAGGCCAAGGCCACTGCATTATAATTTCTGTCCTTACGGAAAGCAAAAATACAAAATGACTAATCTTTTCCAGAAGTAGATCGAATTGCAAGTTGATTGCGGGAAACATGCTATACTTTAGGCTAACGGTTCAGGTGATGTAAAAAATCTCAACTCCGTCTAGGTAAGTCAAGGGGTGAGGACTGTCGGATCACGAAAGCCAATGTGTTGAAGTGTCGTTCTGATGATTTATGACTGTCAATAGCATGTTTTTTTATTTTTAAACATAAAATAAATCCGGTAAGAACAAAAAGAAGTAACATTTAAGATTAGCTGGAACAAAGACTTAGCTGAAAAACAATAACTTGTTGGCCTAATTAACAGAAAAGAATTTATGTAAATTAAAGCAATTGTGAAAAAACAATTAATTCATTCTTGGAATTATATAGGTAATGCTACTGAAGTCAAGGTTATGAACGATGAATATTCAAGAGGTTTATTTAATAATAAATAATATATCAAGGTACTTTTAAAGGATGGTTGTTGTTTGTCTTTGAATGGCATCATATTATCGGCTTCTGCACATTGATGCTCTGGTTTATTTTAGTTGATGTTAAAATCTTTCTCTCGTAATACACAGGTATTGTACACGATGCCCCTCTGTTATGGCTAAATCGTTAATTTCTCTCATCCCCCCCTCACCCCTTTTCGTCCAACAGTGTGACCGCCCACCTCCGGTGTCACGGTGACCCCTGTCCCACCACGTGTACTTTGATTGAAAGGCCTGTGGAGGACATCATATATAGTAGGCGAGAAGATCATATGGTTGATTACTGAGGAAGTGGTCGTTAACGCTTACCCCAGTATAGTGTGCGTAGGGTTCTATGCATGTGGAGCGTGTGGTGGGTTTGGCGCATTTAGGAGCTATTTGTGTATTGGCGTTGGAGAAAAGGAGGCACATTTAGAAGTGTGTCACTTCAGGGTAGTATTGACATCAGCACTAGACGCGTCCCGGGACTACCCGGGACGAACTGCCGCGTCAGGGCCCCAACATGTTCCTGTCGTTTGTTGTGGTGATGTTGTCGGCAACATGTGAGTGTGAGTTCAAATGATTGTAGACGTATGCCCGCCGCGCGTAAAACACCGTCGCAAGTACCTGGGGAAAATGACACGGAAGGCACGAACAAACTGCCCATAGTACTAGCCGGCCAAAGCGCCGTGCCAGCGGGCGCAGCAGAGCGAGTACACTAGATGCGCGCTTTAAAGGAGTCCATAGAAAGCGGCACCTCCTCCACCAACCCTGTCTGTGGCCCGTGCCGAGAGGCGCGGCGGCGGTCCGGGTGAGGGCCGGAACCAGCGGGAAATCGGCAAGCGTTCTGACCGGTAAGGATCCTCGAATGCTACGACATGCGTCTGGGAAACGCGACTGCACCGGCGCGCGGCACTCAAGGCGAAGACCCGTGTTGCCGGTCTGCCTGCGTGAACGTGAAAAGGTTATCGCGCGCTCAGGCTTTGGATGAAATGACAGAGAGCGCTCCTGGCGGGGTGGCCGGCGCGGCTGTTCGGTAGTGCTAGCGAATAGCGACGACCACCCTGTGATATCACCTCAGCGCCAGCTAACACAAGTGTCTTGTGATGAGTACCCTACGACAATCTTCAGAGGCGCGAGCGATGAATCAACATCGCCGGACGCGACGTCGCGGTGAGCATCATCCTGTCAGACAGTGGAGGGAAAAAGAAACTAAACAGGATTCCCTCAGTACGGCGAGCTTGAAGCGGGAAAAGTACCACAGGTGGTGAATCCCACGTGCACGCAGTGTTGTAATGTGAGAAAGAGGGGGTAGGCGCTATAAGGTAACAGCAAGATAGTCGGGACATCTGAGTCTCGGTTACACTCAGACTGCCCTAAAGTATAGGCCTGGGGCACGAAATTTAAATCTAATATGACCGTTATTGGAAATTACACTATTTGAGCGGGGTTATTCACTAACCCCGCGGATTTTGAAGTCAATAATGTATCCTTCTATTTTCATATTATAGTCTCAATATTAATTGTATGATTTGACCCCACCAAATGGCAACAGGAAACAATTTGGTGTTTGTTAATTATACTCTGAAAAATAGTACTAAAAAATCATATATTAAAAGTTACCAAAATCAAACCTAGTGGAACATGTAGAAATAAGGGGGCAAACGTTTGTCAGGGTAAAAAATTAGAATGGTTCGAATTGATTTAAATGATGTACCAATTTATTGGGCTACTCCTAAGGTTTAAAAAAAGGTATAGTTGCCTATCTACGCGTTAAGTTTTAGTTACAATGAGGCCCTAACAGTTCAGGTCATCCTGGGGGAAAATTCATAGAATGGTTGATTTGATCGGACTGTTTAAACTGTTAATTTGTCCCACTAGATAAGGAAATAAATGTAAATAATTCTTTGTTTGAACTTTCTATAAAAGAATTACAGAGCTATGCTAGTTTGACCTCCCATAGACCCTTAGCCCCCAGGTAAATTGCATTCCAATTATGCAACGAATTTATAGGATGGTTGCAACCAGTATATTTTCGGGTTCTGTACCATTAGACGAAACATTGGACACATTTTTATAAAGAACACGGATATCGTCTGAAAATTACCACATTGATCAATGAAGCATGGCGAAAAATCCACGTCCCGTTTTCTTCGTATGTCTCAAAAAAAGCAAAAATTAAAATGCCTCTCTTTGTTAATTTACATCAAAGTATTATTTTTTCAGGGGAATTGTGATGCTAATTGTACATATATTTTTAGAATGTAAGTCAAACTGAGCTTGACCAAAAATCTTGACATTATTCCTTAAGTAGATGAAAGTTTCATTTTGAGGAATGGACGTCGCCCCAAAGCTCCATCTGTAAATTTTCGCACCGATATTTAATCCGTTTTGATGTGCAGTAACCTAAAAAAGTGATTTGTAAGCCCCATAGAGTGCGTGTAAAATTAATATTGTGTTTTTTTTTTTTTTTAATTTTTGCTCATAAAACTTCCAAACCTAAAACATACTTTAGCCCGAAGATTTCACAGGGTAAATGAGGGGAAAAATAGTTAGCTTCTTCAAATACCACAATTGACCATTACAGTAAAATTTGAGGTCCTGGGGATGAGGGCTATTAGCGATTGGGACATGGAGCTTTAAAGGGATGTGAAAACTGTTGGTGCCATTTAAAAAGATGAAGTCTAGACATGCGACATCTTAGCAACAGGGAACCTGAATATTTTGATGAAGTCACGGTCACATTCCCAGGTCAAAGGTCACCTGAGAGTCAAGTTGTGAGATGGGCTAAATGTTAGTTTATGAAGTTGGGGATCTAATGTTACATGTAAAGGCGAATACTTGTTCATGAGCATCAGAGTGGTGTTATTTAGTAATTGATCATTAAAATGAATTTAAACTAATTGCTATAAATTATGTATGTATGTATGTAACCCTTTACATGGGTATTTCAAAAGCAGAAATTGCACCAGCATTAATTACTTTGTGCAAAGATGTCATGGGCGGTCACGTTGGCCAGGTATTATGATATTTAATTAGGATTTTCTTCAACAAATGCGTTAATTAATTAGCCTCATTTGTAGCACTGTAGAACCGTCACCGGGTCTCGCCGCAGCGACTGGGGCTCAAGGCCGACAATGCTGAAATGGCAACACGAAGGACCCATTTGGGAGGCTTACTGACCCCCCACCCCCAAACCAAAAGGGGGAAGGAGTGGGACCCGTGGTGGACCAAGATCAGGTTTGGTCGACAAGCTGGCAAAAGTGCCAGATAGCCAACAATGGTGGGGGGTGGGTTGTGTGTGTGTTGTGTGTGGTGTGTTGTGGTGTGCATGTGTGTTGCGTGTTTTTTTGTAGTGACCTTACCTTTTATTACCTTCACAGCTCTAAATTACATTACCTGTGGCTTAAAGGGGCGTGTGTTCAGATCGCTTTGGGACCCCCCTTATTTAACCGGAATTAGTACGATTGATATCAGATGAAAGGCCGTATTTTTTTCTCATTGTCGTCCTGAAATTTGAGCCACTCAATCCATTTCATTCCCCAGATAAAAACAAACTGTGCCGTTTTAGTGGTTAACCACTTTAGTAGCACAGTATTTAATATGGCTTTGCAACATGCATTATTGCGTCTAACCATCAAACAAACCCGCAAGTTTTGTTTCCCACTGTACTTGAGGGGTGTATGTGCAAGTGCCAGGCTCTCATATCAAGTAGAGAACACAATACACATAAATCGGAACACCACCTTTAATCCTTGGGTGCTTGTTATTAATAAAAACAATATAGAAATTGAATGGTTGAACATTATGCTAGTCCTTTAACAGTGGTTGTGAATGATAGTGTATTCCTCTCAATTCTTTGTACCATTTTAATCTCCTGGCATCTTTGGTCAGAAGTGGATATTAAGGCTTTTCCACTGACCGTGATCGATCGACTTTGCGATCAATCGCCGTTTAATGAAGGACTAGTGCAGCCGTTTTCCTTCTCTGAATACTAGAAAAAAGACGCGCATGGCGCAATTAGGGCCTTAGTTTACTATGTAAAATTTTTCTAATAAAAGGATTAATGAGCTGCTCTCTCACGAAATACTTCTTTTTGAGGCATTTTCCTGCAGTGGTTGTAGTTGAATTTTTTAAATGCTGAGGTACATGACCACTTTTAAATGATATGACTTGTCATCTTGGTTTGTTTTTCACCGAAATGGTGGGGTTTCCGTTCATGAAACTAAATGGACGGATAATAAATTCAACATGGTCTGATAGCACTCTTAGTAAGTGCTTTATTGGACGAATTGTTCTGTTATTAGAAGCACAACAGCAATATGTTGTCAGATTTTGCGAAGTATTTGGTGGCTGGTTTGAAGTCTACTGATCGGCTCTCGATGTCCGGCTCGTGTGAAAAGCCTTATTGTAGTGACTATTTAAAGTAAGCAGGCCCGAACGTTTGAACAACAAGGACCAATATCTATTATATAACAGGTGCATTCAGGGTGTAACCTAACTATCTTATTGTATGGTATGGCATGTAGTAAGTGCCTTCCTCAATCTTTTTGTCTTTTGAAACAAATGTTCCCTAAACATACCAAAAATCAGGCCACAGTGCAAGTAAAAAATCTGCATTTGTGCAGATTTGCTGGCCTATTAAACTGGCTATTTGTGCATCAACTGATATTGTCAAACTAAGCTATAATAAAGTATAGATTTTTTAAGAACTTACATCTATATATGTAAATCTTGTTAATAGACCTTTTAGCGGTCGGTGGATTCTATTTTTTTTGTACAGGAAGCCGTGGATGCAGCCTTGGAATCACACCACTACATACCTCCCCATACACTGTGTACACTGACCTCCCCCTCAAAAACGTCAATTTCTCGGGCTATAAAGCAACGGTTTATTTCAAAACTGGATTTTTTTGGAAGATTAATGACATATAACCCGGGAGCTAGCACACATTTGTAACACAGAAAGCAACTGGTTATTTCAAAACTGGATTTTTTTGGGAGATTAGACCATATAACACGGGAGCTAGCACACATTTGTAACACAATCTCAAGTACAAACGTTTTGAGTGATTAATATGTTGCCAGCCTGACAGGAACCCCTGAAATGCGATTCTTAAGTGTTTGCACAATGGGTTGACCTTAAGAGAGGGGGCCAAAGACAAAGATTGTACAGGTTCAAATCTTTAATTTGAGCACATCATGTTGAAAAGCACACAATTTTATGTGTCTAACCATAAGGATTCCGAAAAGGTATAGTTTGTAATATGTGCAGCCTAAAGTTTCAGCGTTAAGGCTAAACCAGCAAAAATGAATACTCAGGGTCAATTTCAGTTGTACAATGTGTCAATTTAAAAAGTTTCTCCGATTTGAAAAACAAATGCGTGCCAATTATTTGGGAGGTTCATAGATTAAATAAGGAATAGTTTAAACTGTTTTTTAATCTTAGCAGGGGTTCAAAAAGTTGTTCTGTCTTTCCTCAGGAGCAACATGCAATGTTCATATAGACACCTACAAGACTTTCAATCATTTCCCGAGCGGCGCCCCAGCTCCCACATTTTTTGCACCCCGGTGCTTATTGCCGATGTCTGGGAAACATGAAAAAAGGGTCCGTCCATTGCATTCAATGGGGCTTGATCTGTTTCCCCCCCCCACTTTCTTAAGCAGCATTGAGACACTCAAACTATTCCTTATTTTAATCCTAGTAGCTCCACCACTAATTTGCACCATGTTTTATCTAATTTGGATCAACTCTGCAAAATTTTGACCCCTGTAACCAGAAACAGAAATTGACCCTGTTATTGATTTTTTGCTGTTTTTTAAAGCCTATCCTCCTGAAACTTTAGGCTGTACCTATTGCGAAACTAATACTTTTCTGAAAATCCTATGGTTAACACATAACTTGGTATACTTTTCAACATGATTGGATCATTTAAAAATTTGTAACCCCTGTACAATCTTGGTCGTGGCCCCCTCTCTTAAGGCACCACTTGCGGCACTTAAGAATCGCATTCAGGGGTTCCTGTCATGCTGTCTACCATATTTGATCACTCAACCTTTTTGTCTTGAGATGTGTTACAAATGTGTGCTAGCTCCAGGGCTTCTAGGTCTCTAAACCAAAAATGAAAAAGTCAGATGAAATGCCATGATTAAGGCTGATTTTTGAGCTGACCGGGCATCAAAAGATTTGCATGTGTTCAAAACGTCCACGCCTAATTGAATGTTAACTAGAAATTAAAAATTGCCAGTTGCTAGTAACAGAAACTGTGCAATTTTAATTTTCCTAGTAAACCATATATAGTGCCCATTTTCATTGATTCTAGATTTGACCCTAGTACTTATTTTCCATAAGGTGAAAATCGGTTGCTTAAAACTTATAAATTACTCCTTCCTTGGTTCTCCATTTCCCAGCGTAAAATCTTAGTTTCACTCCTCGGTCGTACAGTTCTTTCACTTTTCTCCATTTCTTTTTTTCAGCCAAATCCAACGGTGTTAAATCGTCCATCACAAACATAGGTAGACCATCAAGAGCTTGGCGGCTTTCTTTCAACACTTTAATTTTGTCCTGATAGGATAACATTTTCACAAGAACGTGAGGCGATTTTCCCTGGATACTTCTCCCGTCACGGTGGGCCCTCTCAATATGGACGTCGTCGTTCCAACCAAATTTATCTTTGAGAAGTTTCTCTACTTTCTCCATACAGTTTTCCCCTACCGTTTTCTCCATACCAACTAATCGAAAATTATTTCGCCTTGAAAAGCGCGCCTGTTTATTTAACTCAGCTCTTTGCTTTGCAAAGTCCGTTTGCAGAATTTCTAGCTCAGTTGTATTCCTTTTCACACTATTTTCAAGTTGTTGTTTAGATGCTTCTAAGTCCTCTATCCTTTCACTATTTAGCTCTATTGATGCCGCTAGTTTGGATTCTAATTTTTTCTGTCCCTGGAGAAGTACTTCCAAAGTTGTTCTCATGTATATCTCAAACTCCTTGTGCGCTGTAGTTTCCTCATCATCAGAGCTATCAGCATGGGGTTTAGCCTTAGCCCTCCTGTGTTTAGGACTCATTGTACACTATGTACAGTGTATAATACACAATACAGAGAATGAATAGGATTTCAGGAGTTCCGTGGTAGCGTGACCTCGCTCTACGGTGTCATTGGGCAGAAGCCGAAACTGTGCAATTTTAATTCCCCAAATCCTCAGAAATTATACAAAAATGGTACAGACAAAATCTTTACTACGCAAATGGTTTGTTACTAATCCACACATTATGATTGATTTCAAATTTCATTTAAAGACACAACTTATCAACATTTTGTGACTCTTTATTTAAAAAAAAAAAAAAAAAAAACCGTGGGCTATATGTCAATTGACCTGTAATGACCCTACATGACCTTTGACCCCACAACTACACATTCCCTAACCATCCCAATTGATGGATTACTGCATCATTGATGCACTCGTTTCTGTCCCTGGAGAAGTACTTCCAAAGTTGTTCTCATGTATATCTCAAACTCCTTGTGCGCTGTAGTTTCCTCATCAGAGCTATCAGCATGGGGTTTAGCCTTAGCCCTCCTGTGTTTAGGACTCATTGTACACTATGTACAGTGTATAATACACAATACAGAGAATGAATAGGATTTCGGGAGCTCCGTGGTAGCGTGACCTCGCTCTACGGTGTCATTGGGCAGAAGCCGAAACTGTGCAATTTTAATTCCCCAAACCCTCAGAAATTATACAAAAATGGTACAGACAAAATCTTTACTACCCAAATGGTTTGTTACTAGTCCACACATTATGATTGATTTCAAATTTCATTTAAAGACACAAGTTATCAACATTTTGTGACTCTTTATTTAGGCAAAGGGCCATATTTGGGACGCCAACACTGTCTCGGCACTGACGTTGTCTGCTACACCTAGTTTATTTAGTGGTGTGATTCCCATTGTTGATGTTGTGGAGCTTGTTCATGTATTGATCACTTTGTGTATTCCCAGATAGCAGGCTATGTTTTGCAATGGAAATAATACTGAAGCAATGACCTCCTTGTGGGAACTCCCTGTTGCATGTGGGATGGAAAGATAAAGTTTCTACATGGCTCAAATGGTTAAAATGGTATATTAGCCTGGTTGGTTTATCACAGAGGAGATATGACAAATTTTGAAAGTTTTAAAAGCCTGTAAAAAATATATATGCAGTTTTGTTTCACTGTGAGGGGTACTGCCAAGTGTGTTGAACTTACTAAAATTTGGTTGCCATGGTTTCCTACTAAAAAAATCCACAAAACATTCAGTTTCACAGATGAACGGACAAGATAAAAATTGGGCTATTTACTTTTTGGTACTCTTTTATCATTTCTTTCTAAACCACTTTACACTAATACTTTCAAACCACAAAAGTTAGTCAACTTAGTTGGCTTCCATGTCAGATACATAGAATTTCCAGAAAGATGTGAAAAAGGTTCATCACAGAATGGACATTTTCAACATCAAGGACGGACAGTACAACAGGGATATAAGACTTCCACAAATTTCTGGATTTCTGGAAATTTGGCCTTAATAAAAAAAAATCCAAAAATGTAAAAAAAAATAAACACATTTATGGACTTGGGTGATGTTATTGCAACATATTAAAGCATGCACAAATTTTTTGGTAGGGAATATACCCCGATTTTATGTAAAGTTTTCATCTTGATAGAATGGTCTTCACCCCAAAAGCCATCTGTAAAGTTTTGCACCGATATTTCAATCAGTTTTGATGCGAGAGCTAGGAACGTGATTTTGTAAGCCCCATAGAGTACTCTGTAAAATTAATATTGGTCAACCAAAATTGAGTACATTTTCGCTCATAACTTCCAAACCAAATACCCTTTAACCCTAAGATTTCACAGGTGAATGAGAAAAATTGTAGATTGCTTCTGATACCAACCAAAATTTTTACCACTTCCGGTAAAATCTGGGTTCAGGGGACGAGGCTATTAGCGATCGGACCATGGCCCTTTAAATGCAAAATCAATTCATTTTGGCAAAAAATCACCACAAAACAGTCTTTTTCAAGACAATGAATATTTCTAAAGAGAACAAGTGATCGACAACTTATTTCAAACAATGTCCCTCATTAAAAAATGTCTTGTTGTGGTCGATTTTGTCTTAGTTTTAAGTTAAAAATAAAAAAGAATTACCCCCCAGCAGTGGCGTGGGCCAGTGTAATTAATTGAAAAGAAATGTTCAAACAAGACGGAGTTTGTATTGGATAAGTAGATAACCAGGAATTGGCTAATTATAGGTAAATAACTGCGCATTTACTTCTTGCGAGAAAAACTGGACAAATCAATGCACGCGCGCCGAGATTTTGATGTGTCTAATGCACAAGCTCCACAGAAGTGAGTGCAGCAGCAAAATTCAGCGCAGGTGCATTGATTTGTCCCATTTTTCAAGCAAAAGTAAATGTGCAGTTATTAACCTAATTCATACATGACAGAAAACAAGAGAATTTGCCGTAATTAGTAATAAAGAGTAGTTTTAAAATGTCATTTATCATAGAAATTAAAAACAATTGCCCACTAAGAAAATAAATCAGTTGTGCGCGTTGCATACGCATTCAAAAGCACCTCACACAATACGCGGAGTGCAACTGGACATTTTCAATCCACTCGCGCTACAATCGCGTATTTTGTCAACAGCTTCACTGATTTGCTGCTCTCTGTGCATAAATACGCAGAGTGTATGAATGTATATTTATAAATCTGCCTTGAGATTAATTTAACTTTGAGTTGTCAGGTGTGTGCTTACTCTGATGTCAAGGAAGAATTCCAGGATATTCTTTACTGATCGGGAAAAGAAATTCATGACGAGAGGCTAAATACTTTTCTATGTAGCCCTGTCCTGATATATGGGACCCATGTTTGCAAGTTGCTTTGAGAATTCATGTTTAAGCCAGAACACCACCATAGAACAACTTATTTTTGTTACGATAGAAAGTTTTATGAAATCCAGAACCAACTTCTGTGTAATAATATTTTGCATAATAAAGTCCTTGAAAGAATTGATATGTGGCAGTTAATTTCACATTGCAAATCAATGTTACACATACTAATTATTTATAATATAGTATTGGATGAATCGTGAATACTGAAGGAAAAATGTGGTTGATGGCATGTTAGGGTTAATTTTGTTATGTCCCAGCACCAGTTCAGGGGGCCTCTCAGACATTAGGAATGAAAAACATGTTAACATTGAGCCACATTGTCCCTTTTATGTCATTTGAGAGGAATCTCATGTTAGGCACTAAACTAGGAGTTCTGTACAAACCTTGCCTAAAAGGTGTGGTTTGGTAATATTGTCACCTACAGATAGAGAATGTGCGGCTGCTATAGACCGTTTCAATGCACGCAAGCCTGCCGTGGGGACTCTGTATTTGACTGCCACTCAGCTCATATTTGTTGACCCAGCAGGCAAGAAGGAAACATGGGTAGGTATTAATGGCACTTGGTGTAACTCAAAAGATTGTTAAGCTCTCAGTTAGCACTGCAAAACATGGGTACAGGTTGTTCATACAGCATAGTATCAACACCTTACTAGACGGTTTGACTGATTTGAATTGAGCTATGAGCTAAATCATGCATGAAATTGTGTTACAGTGTGCTACTGTGATGTTGTTATACAACTAGAGAGAAGTTGTCATGTGACCAGGAGGGTGCTATTTTATAAATGTTAATGAGTCAGAGGGGGTTGCGCTCGCGCTGCATTATGTAATAGCGTATCCCTTGTGGAGTCGCATCAAATGCTAAGTGCAAGAAAAACTAAAAATATTTTGATTTGGAAGTTAAGTTTTGTTTTGACTTTGAGAGGGGACAGACAGCTTTGAAAGCAGCTCTCATTGTGAAACTCTGTGGATGGTTGTCTACGTAAAATAAACTTGAATTAACTTAAAGAACAATTGTGTGTGTGTTGACTTTTTTATAATCTATGTAAACTGAGAGTTGCTGCTGTGATCAGTTAAAGGACTTTTGTTGTGGTGTTGTCTACTCGGTGAGAATCAGGTTGGATCATCATGAGTGAGCGATCCACCCACAAAGATATAATAGCTATAGACTTTAACAAGTCAAATAAGGGCCTCTTGGTAGATTTTTGGGTATAAAATTTTCATGTCATTGAAATGGATATCACAGTTTGCAACCTAATTTTAACCACTTTAGAGATAGAAATCAGGTAAGCATTTCACTGGATTTACTTTTAATATGTGCTCTGTGCTCATGCTCAATTACAGAATTTCTCAGGGTGAAGAAGTTGATCACAGAATCGATCCTCGCAGTGAATATTGTGTTGTACCATCCATATGAGAATCATTTTCTGCGCCATTGAATCTTGTATTAAAGCAATCACAGCTCACATTTTTTGAAGAGTGCCCCCAATTTTCAAATCTGTGAGAATTATGCAGTTGTGTTGGTAAATGTCTAGTAAACTATACCTGTGAATGGTAAAGCTCCAAAGTGTGCATGCATCATAAAAGAAGGGATTTTGTAATTAGACTTAGAAAATCGGGGATCCCGGGTATCTGATTTTAATTCAATGGCAGCCCTCGAAATATGATATATACCCTCCGAATGGGATGAATTTTCCCGACTGTAACCTTCAAGTGTTACACTTAAAGTGTTTAGTATAAAATGTGAGTGAATGCTCGTCACTGTCTTTTGACCATTTTCCACTTTTTGACCATTCCCTATCTTTTTGTACTCTGTATTATTAGCATTTACCAAATATTGCAGGAATAAGGAACATTTTGCTTCCATGCTTTTGCTTTATCACTGCATGCAAATAAATCCACTTGTGTGCTGTGTTACTAAGTTGGTTTAATCACATTAGATAACCATGTTCAACTTTCACTCTAAAAGATTTATGTTTTCTATTACTCTTTGAGATATATTTTGATGTGTGTCAAAGGCAATTTTAGATTGATCAGAGACTACAATCCGGGAAAAAAGTTGTTAGAACACTTATCACCCAGTGTTAAAATATGTGTCTATTTTACAATGTAGTTGTTTTTGACTGATGCCATGTTTTAAATGAAGGCGAGAACTTGTCTCTCAAACCTACCCTTCCCCACCCCCTATCAATCAATGTTGGGAGAAGTGACAAGGATGTTGAGTACATGAGGTGGCTCAACATTGAATAGGGGAGAGAGGGGGACATTTTTCAAAGAGACTTGCATGTTCTAACCATTTTTTCCCGGATTGTGTGCGCGAAGTTGAAAAAAATCATATAAATTCCATTTTTTGTCCATAAAATGAAAACGGATAAAGGTATTAACACCAAATTTGGCACAATTACGCACAAGAAAAGTTGCTTTGATGTCCGTGTTTGATTACATAATATCTTGCTCGGCTTAGGTACAGGTGACAAATAATTCATTTAGTGCATTTTGGGCCTATAAGAACGATAAGGAGTAGCTGCAGTGATTAACGTTAATAACATAAATTAAAAGCTACACCTTGAGCATGACCCTCTTACAAAATCTAATATTAAAAATTAAAGTAAAAAAAAAAAAAAATGAGCGAGGCTCGACCTAGGGCACGTTTTCATTTGCTTGTAAGTCTGACACAATTACCGCTAAGCCATTTAGCTTAACTAATGCACTCTGGGACTTTTAAACAAGCAGTGACAAGGATGTTGAGTACATGAGGTGGCTCAACATTGAATAGGGGAGAGAGGGGGACATTTTTCAAAGAGACGTGCATTATGTTATAACCATTTTTTCCCGGGTTGTAGCTTCCTCCATACATAGGCACTGTAATTGATACAAATGGTTATTTGCTCAATCAGGTTACCATCTCATAAGGGCTAAATGAAAAGGATAGACTGTTTGCTCGATCCCTATAATGCATCTCGTATTGTGCTCATTTCCTTCCGGGAACTTGTCCCAGCCCAAGTCAGCTAAAAACATACGGTTAAGAGCGTAATATCAATACTAGAAAACAAACTATCTGTGACGTTGCACAGTTGAACTGTATTCGTCCGGCAGGTGACAATTAGGGCATGTTCATATTATGGTTAATGACACAGGATGCGGTTAACACGGGTCAACCCGGGTTGATAAGCTTTAATCAGTTCTGTTCACACTAGCGCAACGAATCAGAGGGGGAAAAACGACCCGGGTCGACCCAGATTGGCAATCAGTGTGAACCAGGAAGTAAACATTCTCGTACGAATGACCTGTGACCTTGGTTGCTGCTTACCCAACATGGCCGATGTGGAGAACAACAAGCGACAGTGGTTGATGATGAAATATCGCCGAAAACATCGGCAACAGCATGCCAGATGCCGTAGAAAGTTGGCTGGCATAAGGCAGGCAATGATCAACATGCTTTTCAGTGGATACCAGGAGCTGATGTTGTCGCTAACGCTGAGTGCAGCGATGCTGTTTTAGCTACATACTCGGTAGCTAAAGATAGGATGCAGTCAGGTCAGCAGTCGGGTTAACTACTTCCGGTAATCCGGGTAGAAACAGAGTTTTCTGTTCACACTGCGTTCGACCGTGTCGGACCCGGGTTAAACCCTTCACTTTCCCAGGGTTAAAATTTTCGACCCGGATTGGTTTTTGTGTCGCATGCCTTAAAGGTCCCAGGAAATGAAATGATAAACCTAGTCCAAATCTTTACGGGGCATTTCATTCCAATAAACAGGGCCACAAAAAAGAATACACTACCAGTGACATCATTAGTGAAACTATTGATTTTCAGTCAGTGCCATGAATAGATTCACACCAGTCACTCACTAATGATGTCATCACCAACCCAAATATTGAATGCTTTCTCGCCCCTCCTTGTAGACTTGACACAACCACATCAATTCTATTTGCATTTCCTGGGACTTTAAGGCAGAAAGACACATAGGGATCACTTTGTCCACTGTTGATGTCTGTTGTTGTTGTTGTTGATGTATGTTGTGAAAAAGGGTTAACATGTAATATCCACATACTTTGATGGATTTAAACCAAACTTGGGTCACAGGTGCAACATGTCTTCCCTGAGGTGGGGGAATAGGTTTACCGTTTTGTCTGTGCACATATGGTCATTTGGGGAACAATTTAATGCTCAGGTGATTGGAACCAAAATGTGGCAAAGAGGGGGAACAATTCAGATTTTCTGGAAAAATAGACACCCCTGGTGTTATACAGTGCCAGTGCCAGTGCTGTGCTAAACCATATTCCATCTCTTAATTCCAACAAGGTTGTAGATACAAATTGGTCTTATTATTAATGGCCTCATCAGTATGCACAGCAGCATCCCAGTTACGTGAGAAAGTGCTTAATTATTCATCAACTGGTAGTTTTAAGTCTTTCTTATCAATTAGAAGAAAATTGAAAATGTCAAACCAGTTTAACTTTTGCTGGACTTATTATATAGAAATGGCAGCAGGACTTGTGTGTTGTTTTGTATCAATTTTGCAGAACATTTGGACCAATCTGATAATCTGTACTTCAGTCCCAATATGCAGGTGGATGCTGTATCTCGTACATGGCAAATAGGCAAAGATGAATTTATTATTATCCCCCTGGCTTGAAAAGCAGAGGGGGATATTGCAAGGGTGCGCATGTCTGTATGTATGTGCAGAGGGTGTATTGAGTCAATCCCACAATGCACCAGTTTTGGGAAATTTCACCTCAATAGGGTCATGTGATCAAACAGAAATCCTTAACACATAAAAACATGACTTTTATCCTAATTTTAGCCTACAAAACGTTAGTATCTAGGGAATTTTTCGCAGGATCATGGAATGTCTTGTGGTTCTTAAGCTTTTGGAACACTTTTTATCCCTAAGTAGTAAGTACTGACATGTGTTTAGTACAGAATAGTATAGGCACATTGCAATGCATTGTGGGATTGACTCAAAACACCCTCCGATGTATGTGTGTGTGTTCCAGTTTGGTTAGGTTTTGGTAATAGGTTTTAGTTTTTTGTGTCTCCTTCAAAAAGTTAAAGTCCGATTTAAACCAGACTTAGGGTTCAGGTGTAATAGGGGTTCCCTCATATGTGGATGATGTCAAAGGTTATGGACCAAGGTCAAAGGTCATCTGAGGTCATGTTCCAGTTCCAGTTTGGTTAGGTTTTGGTTAGGTTTTCGTTTTTGCGTCTCCTTTGAAAAGTTTAAGTCCAATTTAAACCAAACTTTGGAATTGAGCATTTTAGGTGACTATATTTAATTCCAGCTGACTATCTTGAATTCCAGCTATTTTCAATTATTACACAGAAACATTATATTTCAAAATCTCTGAGTGAGCCTTTAAGGTGCAATAGGGGTTCCTTCATATGTGGATAGTGTCAAAGGTTATGGACCAGGGTCATGTTCCAGACTGCCATCTTGCCAGGGGGATGTCGTATGTTTACTTGCAGTATTTTTACAGATGTTGTGCAGTTTGAGAGAAAACTGAGGTAATTAGTACAGGGTCCGTTTGGTAGCGGTGACCTGTGCATATTGTGGGTATGGTGTTGGGTGGAATTGGGAATGAGTGGACAGGTGCATGTATGCAACAAAAGTTAAAGATACTCAAGGACATCTAAGAAATGTAACCCACAATTTTTGGAAACTTTTTTTTTTGCATTTTACAATCTTTAAGTGTATGACCCGATTTAATTTACAATGTTTTCATCTGATAGAAGGCCCGTCACCCCAAAAGCCCATCAATCCCATCTGTAAAAGTTTTGTGCCTATTTCCATTCGTTTTTGATGGGAGAGCTAACAACATGTAACACCCTATAGAGTACTATGGTAAAAAACAAAATGGGGGTGACATTTTCACTGATAACATCCAACCAATAACATTATGTCGCCCAAGATTTCACAGGGTAAATGAAAAAATAGTAGCTTTCTTCAGAGTAGCCAAAATTTGACTACTTGCGTAAAATTTGGGGTTCTGTGGATGAGGCTATTAGCGAATCGGACTATGGCTTTTAAGCATGTATTTAATGCAGTCACCCCTGAATGAATAAGTGAGAAAAAAATGTACGTATTCGCAGGCATTAATCATAATAGAATACTGCCGAACAATTTCATCATAAAATCCTGTTGAAAAATGTTACAATCCTATTGAATCTAACAATGTCTCTCATCCACCATTTTTCACTTAAGGCACCTATCAGTGAATGATACCTCAAAAGAGTCCAATATTCGAATGTGAGAGTAGTCTGATAGTAAAGGATAGTCTGAGAATTAGCGTAAGTATATTTTTTTCAAAATTGCAATATGCCAGAAAAGGAAAAAACGGCACTGTTCAAAAATAAATCGCCATTCAATTACGTGTTGTAGAAAGTGCTCGTACGGACAGTATTGCCCTAAATATCCGATTTTGTCTTTATTAGGTTACTTCCATCCAGTTTCAGCCATAACTTGCAGTGTATGTTTAGGATAGTCTATAATTTAATGCAGACATGCAAAAGTTGATTTGATTTTTTTTTATTTTCATACTAATTTGGCAATCACTGATGTCTTTCAGCTACAATGATACACCTGTTTCAACACAACCTAATTTTTCTGACCCAAATGGCAAAATGCCACTTGGCAAGAGATAAAATGTCCAAATTATGAGGCGCACAACAACCTGTTGGCACACATTACGTATACACGCACGCATCCATCACTGAAATGGCCTAAAAAAAGAACAACACAAAATGACAAGCAGAGGACACAAAGAGGAAATGAAGGAAAATGTACATTGTGCATTGATTTATTTGGTGTAATTTTTGTTTCCAGATAGGAGAATTATAAAGGTGAAAAATACATTGAATTAAACTAGATAGTCATTGTAGGAGTTGAGTGATTAAATAAAGTGTGAGCAATTTATAGATAGAGAGTACTGTCTTCATAATTTAGATGCAATTGAGACTGTCTGACACTAATGGCACATCCACAATATTTGTGTATTTTTTACCAAATAATAAGGAAAAAAGATGGTAAGGTGAAAAATAACATTGATATTACTTTTTTTCGTAAGAAATGAATCACAGTTTACAAGAGCTATGTGGCTGCAATTTGCTAATGTGAGCCATTTTATACAGCGTGTTTCATGTCTATTATAGGGCACAATTAAAGCTGATCTGTCAAGTGCATTCGATGGGAATCTATATATAACTTAGTCATTTTACTATGTATACAATGATGAAACAGTAAGGCTGTATTAACAAACCGAATTGTCCAGTATACTTCTTGCATTAAGTTATCTTCGAGGAATTAATCAATTTCAATCTGCAACTTTCTGTTCTGGATTCTGTCTTGAAAATATGAGTTGATGACAATTACCCCATATATTTATAAGGTTCATGTTCATCCCATTCATAGCTAATTAAAAGTGGTTCATAAAATTGTCTAATCTCATTTTTGGCCCTGCGTTGTATTCAATTACACTAACATATTTCTCATATGTGCCCGTACAAAAAGTGCTTCTCATACATTATTGTCATTTCATATCAATTTAATGCATGACCTCAAAGAACCTGTCACAAATTCCTTTACTGAAATCAGTAGTACACTGTCTCATAAAATGGCATTTTTGGAAGAAGCATGCACAGAAGTACCCAAGAAAGATCTGCTGCAATTCCAAGGCGACTGGAACGCCAACATTGGACCAGATGCTTCTGTGCTAAGTAGGCTGGCACTGTAGGCAGATTTGGATGTGGGGAGACAAACGATAGAGGCCGGAGACTATTGGAGTTAACAAACAGCCATATGATGACCCAGAAGGGCTTCAGAGGGGCAACAGTAGACTCACTTTCCAGCTCATCAAGGAGATTACCCAGAAACCACAGGCTAAAGTTTCAGCTGTAGAGAACAAAAATGGCCAGTTACTAACAGAGGATGATAAAATCATGGAAAGGTGGACTGAATATGTGAAGACATGTAACTACAAAAATCAACCCAACATATGACATCCTGAACAAGTAAGTTCAACGGTGCGTGGGTGGTTACAGGGGAGACCGATTATCCTTCCAGAAAGAGTGGAAAGAATGATTCAAATCTCCTGGCGTAGAGGAAATCTGGCGTAGAGTTTGCCTTTATCTGTGAAGGTTATATTGAATATGAAAAATCCCAAAAATTCTTGCAACAAATCCCTCCCTAGTTAGTGGTTAAGAATGCTTCTTATCGAACCTCCACTCTGGCTCATTTGAGAAAGAAACAGAAATTAGTTGTTTTGACTTTGAATGAAATAGATGCTATAGTGTTTATTTAACAAGTTAACTGACAGAAAAAAAAAATAACATTCTGTCATCACATGAACCAATACATCCTTGGGGAGATGAATTCTTCAAATATCTTGGCTCTGCTGTTCACTGATGCCAAATCAATCGCAGACATAGAACAGCATACAGTAGCTCTAGCCACAGCAGCTCCGCCTTGCCCATTATTTAGTTCCGACCTCCGACGCATTATTGTCCATAATGATACTACATCACCTTTCTTAAAAATAATGATCATAAATTTATCAATATATAAGATTCCAACTTGATAAGATGTTGTAGATTATATGGGTTCCCATCATGCATTTAGGCCAAAGCAGTTGGGCTCTTTGAAAGTGCTAAATCTGTTAAGAACATGTTCCAAATATTTCAAGTGCACAGATGTTTAGACTGTCAAAATGATTATGGCCGGTTCTGGGGTAGGAGGCAGGCAATCACAAATAGGAGGAGTAATTTCAAAGATAGGCCCGGGCCCGGGGGGGCCCCGGTCCTGCACTGAAATCGACTTATGCTAAACCCGAAGGCAAGCATGCGAAAATTGTCAAATATCATGAGTTTTTTTACAGGAGGATTTTTTTTCTACGCAGTTTATTGTTGCATTAGATTTTTTTCGGCAAGGAGGGGACCGAGATCCGCCATTGGCTACCACAAAAGCTGGCTTGCGGAGTGCAAAAAAGATACCCTTTGTTGGAATTCTTTGTAGCCCTGTCAAGTGTGACTTACAAAAGCTTGATAAAATAATAAATAAAGCAATTTGTTTTTTAAAATTAAAGTTACATTAGTTTTAGTATCCTGGTAAGCATAATATGCACCCGATGATGCTAATTAAAGGCAGAAGCAGTGCGTACCTGTCAGACAGCCTCACGCAGTAGATGCAGCCTTCAGTGCAACCCCACTTTGGTATTTTCTTGAAATTAAGACCCACAGATAATTCCCTTTCTTTAAAACTTTTGAGACAATGTGACTTTTTGTTTTGTCTCAAGTATTTTTAAAATAGGCATATTGAAACAGATTTTAAAAGTCTGGTAAGGCATTCAATCCCACCATCTTTTGACCCATAGGTATGTTCTAAAAATTATACAATCAAAAACACAAGTGGACTGCATTTTTATTCCCCCATCAAGTTCGTCTATGATTCACAAAAGTATAATTTCCTGTGGTTGGTTGACAAGGTGTCATAACATCATAATCAAACACACAAAACACACACTCATTTTCAATTTTGTTTTTTTTCAGATAATCATTACTCGACATCATTGGGCAAAATTTATAGTCAATATACTAGGGAAAAGGCAATCAAAATCAATAACGTTATTACTCTTACCTTCTCGTAGATTTACTACTTAACAATTTGCATACTTCGGAAGATATGCAATCCTCCAGTTTTGAATCCCTATTCAAAATCCCTAAAAATACACCTCCTATCATGACCTGGCAACCCGACGTCCTTGACGTCAGGCACAACCCGACACTATACTCGCCCTCATAAACTTCTGGACTGTCAACGAGAACGGTATCGTAATTACTATGACTGGATAGTGTTGTTGACTTTAAGGATATGTTATGAGCTTGAGCCTTTGGTCCATTCTAATGTCGCTAGAACTGTTTTCGGCCTTGTTGTTACAAATTTTTAGGCACCTTTTTTTCGAGAATTTCTGGTATTATTCCTTCTCGAAACGGCGTTAGTAGGGCAGTATAATTATTGCCCGGGACCATTTTACCAGTTTCCTTTACGAATTTTCCCGCCGTGGTGGCCACGTGCGTGTCCACGTGTTTCACCATGGTCGGTGTAAAACTACGTCACGCTTGTTTTCTTTAATTTTTTTCATGATTGACATGATTGTGTTTAATTAAGAGTATTATGAATCGGGGGGCGGGCATATTTTGTCATGGTTTTATGCGTGAGCGTACCTTCGATGTTTCTTTGCCTTTCTCTCTGCAGTTTGCATTTGGAAATTATACTAAGTTACGTCTGATCGTTAGTCTTCCGCATTTATCTTCGCACCCCCGTGTGTGTTATATTCTAAGGAATGATTGTTTTGGTGGTATATTTTTTTCGGGTAAAAATATTTTTCCCCTTATCTATCTCTCTAGCGTTTTTCATCTTAGGGCTAATTTTGGCTATAGAGTGCGCAGGGAACCGCTCCAACTTTATCATCATGTTTGTAGCAAGTGTCAAGCCGCGCTTGACCCTTCAGACCCCCATACATTGTGTATCCTACACCGTTTGTGTTCGCGGGTGTCGCCGTGCGCCGCTTTGCATAGGTCTGTTCCCTCAGCATTGGGACCAAATTGAAGCTAAAAAGGCTCCATCCTTGGTCTTCGCAAACGTGGAACTAAACCACGGATTAGAGTCTGGGTCACCTAGGTGTAGTGGCTACTCCCGCGTCCACGATTCACAGGGTGCTATGTGCTGCTGCTAAGAGCGGCACCCGTGCCGCCTGGAGCCGCGGGGCGTGCATCTACGGTCAAGGCTGTGGTGATGACCCACCTAAATCGCGTTTTCTAACCACCGGTGGTTTAGGCGTTACTAGTAGTGGTACGGCTTTCCGCCAGCACCCATCTTGTGCCCTTGTAATCAGGGACTTTACCGAAGGAATTAACTGGGCTCTGATACCATTTTGTCCCCTCTTGGGGTACCGCCACGTCAGTTATACCGGGGTAATATCCCCACATGTATCCACTGAATAACGGGTGCCGGAGGACTCCTTCGTGTCATTCAACGTTGCCGCGGTTCCTCACCGTCGTCGACCGCTGTCACTCACTCTATTTGTCGCGGCTCTTCGGCCTGCGGTGAGCTTGTATAATTAAGTGGGACCGATGTTGGAGCGTGAGTCCCTCCCCCGTTGTCAATCAGGCAATTACTTCCCAGCCGTCTCGGCAGGGCCTGATTGCATTGTCTCTCAGGGGTCGCAATTGACCGAATCAGATACACCGGTTATTGTGACTCAACCCACACTTTCCCAAACTGAATTGGTGCTATTCATTGGAGCGGTCTGTTCAGTGAGCGATAATATACTCTTTCGGCACGTGGATCGATTCGATACTGTTTCCGCCCCCTGCTGGGAATAAATTAACGGTCGTTATCCTCCCGGGGCAATGACCGCGAGTGTTTTGAGTAGACAGCCACTGTCTACAAATACCGAAAACGGCGATCGTTCTCTATCTTGATGCCGGCGGTTCAGCGACCTATCGCACGTAGTGCGGCTGCTAGCGTTGCTCAACAGTCGGAAGATAGTACAATGACTCCTTCCTGTTGGCAGGGATTTTGAACATTGACATGTCAGAATTCAGCCTGAGGGAGTGGTTAGAATTGGCCAGGGTTTACAATCCCTCAATTGCACCAGGGACATATGTCAATCTTTATGTACAGTACACGGGCCCTATTCAATTTTCAGGCCTTCCATCCCATGATGAATCAAAGTTGCGGCCAGTATGGGACCAATTCCTTCATACTCCATGGTTTGGCAATCCCCAGGGCTACCCTTACACGGGGCTACCGGGGTGGGGTCAACCCCCGCTGCCGAGTTGTTCAAGCCACTGTGGGGTTTGATGGTGGTAGTACAGCATACTCTGGAACTCAAGTTCTCGTGGTTTGCGTATTACTTCCCGACGGGAATATCCCCGGCGGCTGCAGGGCGCCCCCCTGCTGGGTTGATTCTAGCACGTCCCATCGTGAATCTTATCTTCGAATTCTTCCGGGTCATTCCTTGAAGTCTGAGCGTGAGAAGGTCAGTTCACTTTCTCAGATGACATTACCCAGAGACGGAGATGTCCTTCCCGTGCCTCTGCCCCCATCCATTCGTTCATCACAAGTTGAGCGTCCTGCTGGTACCGTGCCATTCCCATCGGCACAATTTGAACCAGACCTTAGGAATGCAGCTACAGCGCTGAAAATTCCGGTGGTGGAGCCTCAATCGCTCCGGTTCTCAACTACCAGTGGGGGGACTTGGGCGCTGACCTTTATAAACAAGGGCCATCCTTCAAGGTTCTACGGACGTCCATACTGCAGCTGAGCGTGTGAGTTGCGCCTCTTGTCCTCGTACACCGGTGCGGTATTCGCAATCTTTAGGGTACCTGAGGACGATTGGGAACGTCTCTTTAGTTCCTACTGTGAGGAAGATATCACGGAACGGTTGCCGGCTGGCTCTCGTTCTAGCCCCTCGGCTTATTCTCCTTACTGGGAGAGAGCTGAAGAGGCTGAGAATGCGCACATTTGCGGGCCCAGCTCCGCTTGGGAACGTTCCAAGTGACACTGTTTGAACCACCTTTTTTTACCCTTGTTTTGCCGCATGGCGAAGGTAGGGGTCAATACGAACAGTGTCTCTTGCAATTAGTGACGCAGATGGCCTCTCACCAGTTCAAGGTGCGATGGCCGTGTGCTCTCATGACGGTTGCTCTGAGAAGGGGAGAATATATTCGTCTTCACTCTCGCACCTTTTTTGGTACGGACTTGACAGCAGCCGTACGAGAATGCCGCTGCAAATGAACAGCCATTGTTCGGGGAGCGTTTTTGCAAAACTGTACGCAAACTTGCGAAGAAGGGTGCAGAAATGAATGCTGACCTCAAGCAGTCCATATGGCACCGCTCGGTCCTAAAGGCCCACATCAGCACTTCAAGAAGGCCAACACGGCTCCTCAACAGAGTCAGTCTGTTCCCTCACAGAAGAGGGGGGGAGGGCTCGTGCTGGAGGGCCCTACAAGAGACAGCGTTTGAGTAAGAAATGCCGGGACAAGAATAAAGGCTCAGAAAGTCTCAGGCCGCTTCTTCTAACCCCAACCTCATCCCGCCAAGCCTAAGTGCCCGGCAGTTTCAATGAAGGTCGGTTTGAGGGCGTGGAGGGCCAAGGTTTGTTCGGTTTCACCCAACCCAACCGACCCCAGCTAGGGTGTATAACCCCCGTGGGTGGCCGTAATCCAAGCATTACAGACAAAGGGTGGACCCAAATCAAAGATATCTGGGTATGCAATACGGTCCCGTCACGGCTATTCCTTGATGTTTTACTTCCCCCCCTCCAGTTTGCTCGGTAACATCGATTACCAGGTACCAAAAGACCTAGACAAAGGAGAGTTCTGTTGAGGAAGTACTCCTTGCCTAACGAAGAAAGCCGTGGTTCCAGTCGATCCACAAACCACTCCAAGGTTTTGGTGCAGTTTTTGTTTTCTAACACACCCAAACACCGAAAAAAACTGGGACTTGGCGCCCATCCTGACCTGAAAAACCTCGCTGAACCAGGTTTATAAGCCAGTCCAAGTTCAGGATGTAGATACTTTGACGACAGTTCTAAAGACGCCCATAAAAGACAAATGGGCCGCCACGTCGATAGACCTCAAAGACGCGTATTTGCATATTCCGAACGGGAACGCCATCAACAAGGTACTCATTTTCCAAAGTTCATAACAGAGGTACAAATTTCGTGTCTCCCGTTCGGGCTTTCCACAGCACCACGCGTTTTCACGAGGGTGGTGAAAGCTGTGGGAGTGCTCCTCTCCTTTCGCAAGAGGGGGGCGTTTCTTCGCCAATATTTTTTGGACGATGGGCTCCAGATAGCGGAATCGCGGGAGATGGCGCAAGCTCATACCCGCTTAGTGTTGAATACGGTTACAGAGTTAGATTTATAGTCAACCAAACAAATCCAACTGGTCCGTCTCAGAATCCCATTCTTGGGAGCCAGCCTCGATTGGAAAGAGGGCTGCGGTTCCATCAAGGAGGCGTGTGGACAATTTGATATGCTTGTGTCAGATGCTTGCATGTTGTCCTCCTCGGACGGCACCAGCCGTCGGCTAGGCTACGTGTGCTAGGTCTAATGCGACCTTGTCTACCTGGCCCTCTATTAGTCGTCACACATGAGGGCGATTCAACTTCCTTGTTTTTGTTTCACTACCGCCCCAGTCGTCATTCCGGGTAAACAAAGACGTGCCGATGTCCAGACGTGCTCCTGCTCCGCCCAGAGCTTCTACGGTGGACATGCGGTCCAATATAGAGGCGGGATTCTAATTCATCCCCGCCCGTCCCAAGTGACGATGGACACAGACGCCTCGTTGACAGGTGGGGAGGACATATAAGCGGAGTCAAGGCGCACGGTGTGTGGACGGCTCCAGAGAGAGGCGTTGAAATCACATCAATGTGTTAAAGTTATGGGCAGTGGGGCCCCGACACTCAAACTCTCACGCACTTTAAGGACAACTCCACAGTGGTCGCCTACGTGAACAAACAGGGTGTGACCGGTCCCCCCGCACTTTGTCTTCACGTACAGTCAGATGATTCTATGGTGCATAGAACATCAAATTTTGTTATTAGCGATCCACATAGGGGACCAGGAGTGTCAAACTTCCTGGCAGACAATTTGTCTCGCAGATATCCTCTGTCTCTGACAGAGTGGGCGTTGTCAACAAATAGCTCAGACTCTATTTGTTCGTCAGTTGTTCGAGCCATCGATAGACCTTGTTTGGCGACAGCTCAGAACCGACAACTTCCGGTGTTCTGCTCCAGGGTGGCGGACAAGGGAGCTCTGGCAATAGACGCCCTGTCTTTGGATTGGGAAGGCATGACAGTTATGCATTCCCTCCGCTTGCTCTGATGCAAACAGGTTCTGATAAGAGCGCTCAGACAGAGTGTGTAGTGCTCCTAATAGCTCCAATCTCGCCGACACCAATTTTGTTTCATTCAGACTGCTGCTGGATCTCTAAGTAGGTCAGCCCCTCCTCCTGCCACAATTCCCGATCTCTTGCGGATCCCGGGGATGGAGGCGAGATACCACGACAAAGAAGGCCTTCAGTTAGCTGCAAATATGGGCCATTGTCATGGATGCACTGGAGGAGGCAGGATTGTCTAAAGAGTCTGTCCACACTTGCGGCCAAGGAGACCGAGATCTACACTCAATGACATATTCTCTCATCCTCTATCAGCGTACCATGAGTGGTGGTGCAGAGAGAAGGTTTCTCTCTCCAACTCAAGCACCTATGAAGGACATAGCTGACTTCTTAAGGAGTCAGTTTGACTTGCCCTGAATCTGACACAGTCAGGGGCTATAAGTCAGCGATCCAGTCTATTCAAAAGGGCTTTGAGGATGGATCTAAACTGAATCATGCGGAGCCAATTAGGCTCTTACTAGATGGCATGGCTAATGTCAGACCGCACAAGAGAAAAATAGTTCCTCCCTGGGATCTCCCTACTGTGTTGGAGTTCCTTAAGGGCGCTCTTTGAGCCTCCTTCGAGTGCGTCTTTACGGGACCTTACCTTGAAAACGGTTTTTTTCTCATTGCTATGGCCTCTGGGCTCAGATGTTCAGAGCTGCATGATTAGTCGTCGGAGAGCGCGGCGGGGGTTTTCTCGCGTCGCGGAGTAACGTTATATTTCAAGGCGGGTTTCTTTTCTGGCAAAATTAAAAGAAATCTCTTTTCGAGCAGAGCCCTGCGCTTATATTCAATAACCAATTCTGTCTCCCTGAAGATAAGTCTGGTGCCCCGTAAGGTCTCTAAAGTGGGCCATCGAAAGACCGCGTACCATTCGCGCGAAACCAGCAACTTTTCGTTACTCGACCCAAAAGTCCCTTAAAGCAGATGCTAAATCTACCTTGGCAGGTGGTCGTAGAGGGTGATTGAAAAATCAGGGGCCCTTATGCCTGGCACAGTACTTCTGCTCATTCCACGAGGCTGTCCCTCACTCGGGGCATTCCACAAAGGGTCTTAAACGATGATTAGAACGGCGTGTTGGCGAACTCCCACGCCTTTCATCACAGAACGTACCTGATAGATATCTCAAATGATTATCCAAAGAATTGCTATTGGTTCGGCAGTCCTAGTGGAGCGGCCATGCATTGATATATCTGTACGAAATTACTTTGCTTTTCTTGAATTAAAACAAAGTAATGTAAGGGCTTACCTTTGTGTAAGGCTCCTGGTTGAACCTGACTTTCGCCATAAGAATGCCTGGTTGTGTTACTGTGGGTTTGTCATCATTTATACCCTCAGATATTATTAGCCGATAACAATGATCAAACTAATTCCCTTCTTGAGTCCTTTACTTGAGTTGGGCGAAATAGAAATATTATCTATTTTGCTCCACCATCCTGGGGTGGACTATGTTAGTCCTCCCAAGATTTCCGACACATCCTCATACATACGTACGTGAGTTCCTCAACCACCCAGCCCAGTTTTACTGTGCTCATCTGTTACTGAGAGGAGATATGCCAATTGTTAAGTAGTACATCTACTCCTCAAGGTAAGAAGTATACGTTATTTATATTTTCACACATTTACTGTTTTAGATCTATAAGTTATTAACTTGCTTACCTTGACGTAGAATTCCCTCCCCTCGCCAGCCCACTGAGAAATCACTTCTCGTTGTTGGTGAAATTTATGAGGGCGAGTATAGTGTCGGGTTGCCTAACGTCAAGGACGTCGGGTTGTCAGGTACAATGATGGATGTGTATTTTTAGGTATTTTTTGAATAGGATTCAAACTGAGGCTTGCATATCCTTCCAGAAGTGTGCAAATTGTTAAGTAGTACATCTACTATCAAGGTAAGCAAGTTTAAACTACTTAGAGATATTAAAACGACAGTAAATGGTTTTGAAATATCTCAACAAGCTGTTGTGAGAAGGAAATATGCCAGTGTGTGAGACCTTGCATGATTGCTGGGTTATAACCACAAAACAATATGTTTAAAAATGAAGGTTTTTTGACCAGTAATGAGAGACAAACCTTTAGAAACACACCAATGTGTACTTCTACATTGTGGAGTTCATTTTATTAAAGACTGATCCCAAAAAGCCGAATTCTAGAAACACAGTGGCCTATGGAGTACTGTGATAAAACATTGCTCATAGCATCAAAATTAACCAGCATAATACTGCATTTTGAAGTAAGTTTTTTTTTTAAGGTTCTCTTTTCGATCCATTATAAAAAAACATATTGCTAGATCATAGAATGCAATTTGAGTATTCTAATTTTACAATAGACTCCATCAGAACTGAGGAATAAATTGGTAACACAAGGAACATATTCAGCAATAAGTTGGCATCAAGATATATCAACAAGAGCTTATGTAGTTTTAGCCCAAAGTTTTGATACACAAGCTGCAGAACAGGGGATTAAATTGTGTCCCTTGATGATATAATAATTTATTGTCTCATGTGTATAATGACAAAATTCAGTGTTTGGTACTCTTACTATACCCTTCTAATTTGATTTAATATTCAATGAAGAAAATAAATTTTGATATTTTAATGATTGACATATCCAAACAAAAGGTAATAAGGTGGTGTGTGGAACTTGCCAGGAGTATACATGAGAGAGGTAGCAAAAGAGATTTTTTGAAAAAAAGTTAAATTTCAGATGGAGGATGAAACTGAAATACAGGGGGGGGGGCTAAAAACATGCATACAACATAGATTGAAAATCGAGTGCACTTAAAAAGGATAAGCAGCAATCATGCGAGAAAATAAAAAAAGGGTAATTAATATATCATGTTATAAATCCGGGAAAGTGTATGCAATTCACTTAATTTTAAACTACTTAAATTTAGGGGAGAACAATAATTAAAGGGGCGTGTTCCGATCGTCTTTGGGACCCCCCTGATTTACCCGGAAGTAGTATCGATTTTGATATCAGATGAAAGGTCGTATTTCTCATTGTCGTCCTGAAATTTGAGCCCTCGAATCCATTTCATTCCCAAGATATCAACAAAAAAACCGCCGTTTTAGTGGTTAACCACTTTATTATCACGTTTGAATAGGCTTTGCAACATGCATTATTGCGTCTACCATCAAAACCGCAAGTTTGTTTCCCACGGTACTTGATGGGATGTATGTGCAAGTGCCAGGCCCTCCATATCAGTTAGAGAACACAATACACATAAATCGGAACAACCACCTTTAAGTATTGATAAATTTGTCAACTTGCCCCTTTAAAGGCGCTAATAATAAGTCTCTCCCGGTATGTGAAACTAAGAACTCAGGGATACAAGAATAGAGCAAATATACTCCACTAGTCTGGTGAAATCCTTTTGAATGTGTATCAAGCTTGATAAATGCTGCTCAAATAGTCATCTATCTTCCTGAAAGCTACCATAAATTTATGAACATTTTTTCAAAACTTGTAAAAATAACAAATTACATGTTTCATATTATGAAAGTAGAGGGTCCATACCAACCGCTTCTCCACAAAAATAGATTTTTTTTCCAAAAAATATTGAGGTAATTCATTTGTTACCAGACTTTTTATAAAAAAATATCTTAAATGTGGCAAATAATAACAACAGAACAGTGCAAAATTGTTTATAAACAAAATTTACATATTGATATTGGCAAATTGAAATTTAGCATTCACAAGAAATTTGCATATGCAATCACTATTTTCCAACAGTGGGCTTGTAGGAAATAAAACGTTTAATAAAAGCCAGCACAACATCAAATGCCATGGTCACCACGGGTCATCCAGCAGTAGTAGCTATAAGGATGTCAATTGATTTTCTGAGTGAGGTACGCTTGTATGCTTGTGTAATTAATGTAGTAATGCTGCTAGTCCACTGTGCACAATGTGATAGAAGGGAAATGCTAGGACTGTGATCACGAGTGGGTGTCTTACCGATCATAAATGGATTTGGTTACTGAGTCACAAGGTAAAATAAGGTCGTACGTGCAATAGCTGGCCACTTCTCGAACTTCTCATCAAAACACTATTATTCCCAGTCTTTGGTCATGACTCTTGAAATGAGTTCTACAGGCACACAGTTTCCTTTCACGAGCCCCTGACTCAATTAACACTTACTGTGCTCAAGTGATCGAGATCTCGATCAAACATGTGGCAGGTATTATAAAATGCTGCCTTTGTGTACATAAGAGGTGTTAAGAAAGATTTAAAATACATGGCAGTACATGCATTATCACATGCAGCTATTGCACTTAATGACCTTTTTGCACTCGCATGACGACATGTGTTTGAGCTATATTGACAATGTCTTTCTTTTGTTTTTATTATTGACATACATGCTCAGAGGTTTACCAAGGTAAATGGGCCGGGGTGGGGGATCCCCAAGTTGTCCCGATGTCATGCCTGAGTGGACCAATTTGTCCATCTGTGTAACCATGGTAAATGGTATGAAAAGGTCTGTTTGTAGGACTACGTAGAGTTTTATACACTAGAGCAATGCTATCGGGTACCCCAGATGAGAGAATATCAGCCTGGCTTCAACATTTCCATTTCTTGGGAAACAACCAACTGTCCCAGACACTGACTTTGACATCATACCTGTAGTTGAAACCACCCTCCCATTGAAGTAAATGAATTCACCCTAGATGAAGTTGAGTCTGCTCTTTCTCAAGCCAACCAGGTGTGGCCATTGGACTTGACAACATTCCTCTAGAGCTTTGGAAGTCCAAGCAGTTTCAAGCCCAGCTACTCGAAGTCTGCAATAGAGCACTGATTCATCATGAGATACCTTAACAGTGGTCACTGAGTGCCATCATTCCCATCCTAAAAAAGGAGACCTTCTCCACAGCCGAACAACTATAGAGGATTAGCCTCTCCTGCATCGGGGCAATGTCCTAAAATCGAATGTTGTTGAACAGAATGCGTCCACCACTAGACCCTCTTCTCTGTTGGAATCAGAATGGATTCAGAGCAAAA